>PVKU01005219.1:0-128016 GCA_004027475.1 Anoura caudifer
GAGGGGAGGGAAGTGAAGGGGAGGGGAGGGAAGGGAAGAAAAAATCAGGAAACTCACCACCATACCCTTCTTCAGATCCAAGGTCCCTTGCCAGTCTGCCTTCTTCTCTCTACTTTTCAGGGTCTCATGTTTGTTTCACATATAGTGTCCAGGGTTTTTAGCTGTACTTAATTCATGGAGCAAATGCATAAAATATGTTTACTTCATCTTTTCAGGAGCAGAAGTTCACAATGTGTTTTCAATGTCTGGTTAATATAAAAGACATTTCAAAAATGTAAAGGTTTGGAGAAACAAGAAACCTCCAAACTAATAAGAGGGCCTTTATGGATACTACACTTATTTGGATTTTTATCTTAGGAAAAATTAAAAAGAATATATGTACACCATGTCACAAGATGAAAATAGTTGAGTTCAGGGGAAGTTATTAATTATATAAACTATACTCTCTGTCTAGTTAATTAATTGTATTACTAAAAATGCCTCATTTATGTAGCAATATCTTTTCAGATTACAAAATCATTTTACCTCTCATTTAAGCTCACAGATCTGTGAAGTACATGGGGACGATAATTCACAATTTGCAGGTGAGACTTGGTAAGTTTGCAAAGCTGCCTAAAGTCACTGGCCAGTAAGAAAAGGAACCAGAACTCAAGCCCATTTCTTTTGAGAACCAGCACAAAACATTCTCTATCTTATCTCATTAAAATCACTCTTGCTTATAATAGTGGCCAAAAGTTCCCACATCAAGTTTTTTTTTTTTTTTTGAAAAAAACTTGACAACAATCCCCTAAAACTCTCTTTTTTATTTTTATTGAATTTATTGAGGCAACATTAGTTAACAAAATTATATAGGTTTCAGGAGTACATTTCTATAATACATCATCTGTACATTGTATTGTATGTTCACCACCCCAAAGCATTATAAAACCTTTCATAATGACTCTGGGAAGGGTTATAGCATCTCCTTTGGTTTCATATTTTTTAATTCAGTAAAAACCCATGGTAACTATTGGTTACCTAGGCTATCCTAAATAATCTAAAGTAATGGTTTTCAAAATGTTTCCTCAGAACCCTAAGGTGCCTTGGGGTCTACTCTAAGGATGGGATACAGGGCTCAAGGCTTCTCTCTCCTGCTTAGTCACAAAGCCTCTACTAAAATATGCTTTATATATTGGAATTACTCATAGAATTTTATTTGAAAAATGATGACAAAAAAAACCCCATGATTTTCAACAGCTTATCCAAGGAGAAGACTATTCACTTAAGGGCAGTTCTTTCTGGAAGAGAAGACATCACAGTTTGTGCTTGGCTAGCTTTATAAAGAGAGCGATCATAAATAATAGATCAAGTGGTCTAGTCTTCACTCTTCTGGTTTTCCCTGACAAGAAATCCCAAAAGTATTTATTCCATCTAATAATTATTTATTGAGCACAAACTTTGGAGTGGTTTCTGATAGGTTATAGAGAAGCACATGTTAGAATTCATTCTGTCAGGAAGATTGTAATCTAATGGGAAGACAGGGAGAACACCCAAGAAGCAATAACATAGGCAGAATAGGATGTGTAATAATAAATATGCAAACATTACGCTATCAGATATTGTATTGTACTGGAAAAATAATTTCAAAAGTAATAACTATTATTTATTAGAAATAAAAATAACTGGCCCCTACTTGGGCAAGTTATTTGGCTACATCCATTAGCTCAAATTCTTACAAGAATTTTGCAAAGTAGAACTCACTATTTCCATTTGACAGATGTAGAAACTGAGGTTCCTGGGGGCAGTTAAGTAACTTGCTCAGAGTCACTGGAATTACAATTTAAATCCAAGTGTATTAGTTGCCTAAGTCTGTAACTCCAAAAGACTTTCACAAAGAGAAAAAAAAATTATAAGGCTAGAAGGGTGCCTCATGAACCCAAGGGCTGTAAGGCAGCTAAGTCTGGAAAGGAACCTGGCAGTCCTTTCTTCATACCACTCACTTCAACTCCTCTGAGTTCTTCTCCCTTCTCTGCAGAGTCATCTTCTCTTAACCACACAGTACTGAGTTTACATGTTTCAGGTTTACCTACTTTAAGAGAGAATTTCTGGCTTTCTCTGGGTTCTAACTCCTAATTTTCAGAAAAGAAAATACGTTTAGGCCAGTGGCCACCCTCATCCTATGAACGGTTAGTGAGGAGAAGGATATTAGTAGCATGAAGAACTAACTACATGGTATTCATGGAGGAGGGAAATATTATACATCATAGAGTGTGTGTCATTGAAAGATAAGCAAATAACAGATATTTCCTATAGAACATCTCTCAGGCTCACAGAATTTAAGAGCTAATGAGGTCCTTATTGCTAAAGGTTGTCATGTACCTATTCCTGATCAGGATCAGTAAAAAAAAAAAGAAGAAGAAGAAGAAGAAGAAGAAGACACTTTGCAAAAAAAAAAAAAATTAAACAACACTATCCCATCACTACTGTTCTCTGAAAGACCTTAACATCAGGAATGTTTGAGTTCTACCATATCATTAATTTTTCCTGACATTAAAATTATACCTTCAGAAAAGCCATGCATATATCAATTACAAAAGAAGCTAGGAAACAACATACATATATACATTTAGCTTTGCTATGCTTGGATATACAAATGACTAAAAAATATGCAAATGCTAGATCAAAAATTTTATTATCCTTTCCAACCTTTCTTTCATTGGTAGATAAAATCTAGTTATATGTGCCATATAGCTATAACAAAGCTCAACCTACTCATTTTCAGGATCAAATCTAAATCTTACAAAGTTCTTTCCAAAGCCTCTGTTAAGAATTAATTTTCATACACATATGTACATTAATTACAGTAAAGATCACACTTACTGGTGAAACAGTGGAAGCACCCCTTTGAAGATCAGAAACAAGATAAGAATACCCACTATCACCTCTTCTATTCATTATGTACTGGAGGTTCCAGTCAGTAGAGTGTGAAAACAAAATAATTAAAAACTATAAAAACTGCAAAGAAACAATATTGTCATTATATGCAAGAAATATGATTGCATATAAAGAAATTCCAAAAGAATTTAGAGATACAACAATTAAGTTAAAGATAAACTTTATACATTTCTTTACACAAGCAACAAAAAGTATTATTTGAAAAGCAACCATATGACTTCTCCTTCTGGCATTATGGCTATCTAAAAATCCTGAGGGAGCCTCAAAATTAAGAACAACTATATTTTGAATAGGGCACATTATTAAGACTTCACCGGTCTCACAAGTAACTCAAAGGGTAGGAATTCACACCCTCCACCAAAAACCTTTAGTTGAAATCAAAGGGACAGAGAGTGAGGAGGTACAAGTTTACCCTGAAAGCAATTCCAGTTAAAGCACTCTGTGATGATACTGCAATTTGGGCTGGGAAGAGTAAGTTGAACCTTAGTCTTCTGTGCCAAAACAAGACACCCAAGACTGGTATTGGATTAGGGGCATCTCTTGGCTACAGAAAGAAAAACATCTTTTCTGAAGAAGTATGTCCACAAATTAGGTCTGAAGGAGTTCCACTGATTAAGATCAAGCAATAGGTCTCACAAGAAAAAAATTAATAAGCACTTTTAAAGGCAAGACACTATTAAAGAGAGCCACAGAAACAACAAATGTGAGGGTTAGACCTTCAAGGGATATAAACATTGGGACCTTCAGATATAGAATAAAGAGCATCTAGGGACAAAAATGTTTAAAGGAATAAGAGTACAGTTACAATGGTAAGAAAGAAATGAGAGGGTATCAAGAATTTGCACATAATTTTGAAAGAAAAATAAATAGAACTCTTGGCATTAAAATACATTGTTTAAATAAAATGCTTAATGGATGGGTTAAATAGAATCATTATGGCTGTAGAGAGAATTCATGAAATAGAAAATGCATGTGAAGAAATTATCAAGAATTTAAGGTCAAACCCAAATAGAATATAAAAGAGGTATTAAGAGGTTAGAGTAGAAAATAATTGGGTCTAAAATATATCTAAGTAGAATATCAGTGAGCAAGAAGAAAAGAAATTTTAAAAAGGTAAAGGTTGTCAACTTTCCAGTGGTGATTAAAAAAAAGCATCATTCCAATGGTTCAAGAAGTATATCATATCCCAATTGGGATAGGTAGAAACCCATGCCTAGATACAAGGTAGTGAAACTACAGAATACCAAAGACAAAAGGAATAGATTAAGAAAAATCAGTGAGAAAGGACTAAAAAAATGACAGACACTCCAATACTCATGGTAGACACAAGAACATAGCATAATAATTCTTCAAAGTGATGAGAAAATGATTTTCAATCCTGAATTGTTTAGTCAACAAAATTACATTTCTAGAATGGTAGTTAAATTGAGCACGGGCCTGCGAACCAAAGGATTGCGGTTCGATTCCCATTCAGGGCACATGCCTGGGTTGCAGGACAGTTCCCAGCAGGGGACGCAAAAGAGGCAACCATACATTGTTATTTCTCTCCCTCTCTCCTTCCCTTCCCCCTCTACAGATAAATAAATAAAATCTTTTAAAAAAACTTTAAAAAAATCTTTAAAAAATCTGGCTTTAAAAAAAAAGAATGGTAATTAAGTAAATAGTTACAAGTCTATAGAAACTGAGAATCTTAACTATAAAGAGGCCTATATCTACGAACTGCTAAATGTTCAAAAAGAAGGAAAATAATTCACAACATAAAGTTTGAAGTGCAGAAATAAGTGGTAAGCAAATAAAATATGATCATGGATTTAAATCAAGCAAATATTGTCTCTATAAAATATTAATGATGATATTATTAATTTGTGGTTTAAAATAAAAGGTAGAACTGAACTATTGAACAATGACAGCACATGATTCTTGAGGATTAAGATAAAAGTTCTGAGAACTTGACTTGTAGAGTAGATTAAGATATTATTTACCTATAAAAATGAAAAGCAGTCAGCCAGAAAAATTAAGGTAAGAAGGAAAAAGAAGCAAGAAAATAGCATGAGACAATAGAAAACAGAGAAGTCATGATATAAATATGTCCAAAGATAAAAATGATTACAAAAAAATGAAACCAGGATGTTAATAGTTAATAATTAATAGATATGAGAAAAGAGCCCTGGCTGGTGTGGCTCAGTGGATTGAGTACTGGACTTCAAACCAAAGGGTCACCAGTTTGATTCCCAGTCAGGGCACATGCCTGGGATGTGGGCCAGGTCCTCAGTAGGGGGCGTGCAAGAAGCAACCACATATTGGTGTTTCTCTCCCTCTCTCCCTCCTTTGCCATCTCTCTAAAAATAAATAAATAAAATCCTTTTTTAAAAAAAGAAAAGATATTTGCAAAAATCCAACATCCAGAGGCTTCTGGCCGTGACAGAGTGATTGCTGTAAGACTTGCCCCCTTCCTACTATAAACAATAAGAAAACTGAATAGAATACATGAAGAATTAACAGAATGACAGAAAAAATATGATAATCGCAATTGATGCAGAAAGAGTATTTGGCAAAATGGAACACACTTTCATAATAAAAACACTCATCAAACTATGAATAGAAGGAAACTACCTTTCTGTAAACAAAAATTGGGTTATAGCATATTTCCAATATATAACATATATTTTACATATTTATATATTTTATTTTACAATTTAGTATGTATTAATATTATATATAATATTATACAGTGTTTGGCAGAAGTATATTAATAATAATTAATAATGCAAGAATAAATTATTTTGCATACTCATGACTGTAAACCTACATTTGCTCACCCTCATATAACATCATTTTTTAATTAAATTTACTGGGGTGACATTGGTTCGTATTTTTTAATATTTTATATATGATAGAAATATGCTATATCTCAATGTCAGCCCCCAGATTCAAACCCTTCCTCTTCAACCTACTCTCGCCCTTTTGGTGTGGTCTGCCTGACCATTGACTGAATTCCCTAATGTTTAAAAAGAACACATATTCTAAGTCTGTAGAGTGTATCAAGAAGTTGTCTGAGAACTTATTCAGAAGAGACTCAGATATCTCTTCTCCAATAACCTATCAATCCATGAATTTATTCATTTATTAATCACAGATCCTATTCTGAGGTGTCATGGTGAACAAGAGAGACAGTGTCCCCAGACTCATCAAGACAACATTTGGATAGTGATGAAATGTAAAAGAAAATATTACTGTCATACTAATGTTTTATTCAATATGAAATAAATATTTCAAAACAAATTGGTTGAGTTTTTGAAACAAATTTAATAGGTTTGTAGATTTCTGTCTGACATGAGATCATAGGATCACAAAATCCTGGAGCAAAAAGGTATCTTTAAGAATATCAAATCCAACAGCCTATTCTTTTCCATGTCTCAGAGATGTTAAAAAAGTTGGACCAGGGATCCAAATTTGGCATTACTTTGAAGTCCATTTACTTATATTATCAAATATATATATTAAAAGTCATGTTGAAAGGATTTAAAATCATAGCATGGTTGACATTCCAAGGAAACATATTGCTGTCTCGTTCTGGTCTCTCAAGAAAACCAACTTTGAGTTACTCATATTCACAGCCAGCACCAAAGCTAATGAATAAAATATAAATTTGGAAACAAAATCCAAAGTCAAAGTTTGAAGGAGAACTGAAGAACACAGAAGAGTTCCTTTGAACTCTCAAATCATAAAGAGAAATCATTCTTTTGTAAATTTTAAAGATGGCTCTTAAGTAAGCAGAACTGTATCCCTCCTTTGAGCTCCTCTTTATCCTCTTAGGAGACCACTGACCATTACATATATTTGTCATCTTCCTTTAAAAGATCAAACCTTAATGGGAACAAAAGCAACCCTGAAAGACTAAGTAAGATTTTCTGGGTCACAGGTTAAGTTCATTGGATGCAAATTCAAGTTATGTGGCTAAGATTCATTTAAAATATTAGATGGTATTTTTACACCATAAAAATCTTACTTTTTCCACCCAATAACCCACATGGTTCCCAGCACCTGCCTATTCACCACTTAACTACATAATACATTCCATTTTTTCCCTTAAGGTGAAATTATTTAAGAGGAACAATGGAAGAAACAAACTACCACTACAAGTTTGGTTCCAGTATTACTTTGAAGTTTTCCATTAGCCAGAGTCTTTTTACAGCATGTGAAACAGCAAATATTAAAATAATAACAATAAACCTTCAATATTCAAAATAGCAGGTTTTTATATCAATTTGGAGGAAATTTGTCAGTGATTAGGTTCTCTAGAAATAGTGAGTGAGCTATCCTATTTTTCTGTGATTTCTGAAAATATTTATTCCCCCAGTTTGGTAGTACTCAACCTTTCCCATTTTTCTTGGGAAGAACCCATTAAATAATAAGCTATTTATCTCATCCCTTGAGGTGGCTTCCCAAAAAACATTAAAAAAAATAAACATGAGAATGCTTTGAAATGATGGTAGAACACATTTCAAAAGGGAAAAAAAAAACATTCTGAGAACATTAGTCTGACCCCAAATGAGAGAAACACTTATAATCAATTTTCTTTTCATTAATGTAATAAATGCTGTCTGCACTTTGTGTTCCTAAAGAGAACCATTCTGAGATAAAGGATGTCTCCCTAACCTTTTATACTGAACCGGTGGTTTCCCAAATTTAATATGCATGAAGAGTGCACGTGAGCCCTCTTAAATCCAAGAACCAAACCCTGCCTGTGTAATAAATCTCACCACTACTCCACTATTAGACAGGGGATTAAAACTAATCTAGCAATCCCCAAACCAAGCACTGAGTGGATTAAAATGCAAAACGCATGGGAGCAAGAAGATGCTTAATGCTAAATAACAAACATTTCAATCACAGGAATCATTTTTACCTTCTTGTTTATGCTAAGTAGATACTATTAGACTTAATATATGTATTAACACAAGAGGAGGAAAGGAGCAGTTTTTTTAAGACCTAAGTAATTGGTATAGCTGGCCAAAAAAAATGCAAACAAAAATGAGTTTAATAAAAGGACTATACTGTGATGTTTAGATTGTTTACTTAAGGTCAACTGAGTGACACTTGACTTGTAAATTTTCCTTTAAGCTGAAGCAGTTCATGCTGAAGGGTTGAATCAAGAAAGAAAAGAATTTCCAGAGACCCTAAAACTGGAGCAGACTCTCTCTGTGTGATGCCCATGTAATATTTAAATAAGCAAATGTTTTAAGAAACATCAGCTTTAGCCAAAATTATTATCACAGCACAAAATGGGAAGCCCCTATTGCCGTGAACCCAGAAGACGCCTTTATGGTCTTTGTAGCTAATTGCAAATATAAGTAAGTGACCATGTGCAGACCCTCGTTAGCACAGTCTATCCAAAGAACATAATACACACACACATCTGGCATCTCCTAACAGCTGTGGAACACATTATACGCAAAATCATTCACTTAGCTCCAACAGCAACCCACATACTGCTGGAAGGAATCCGTAAAGTTTTATCTGAAATACTGTTGTACCTTTCAACTCTATCATCCTCTTCAATTTTCCACTTCTGGGTCCTGTTATACCCTTTCTCAGACATCTGCATTTCAACTTGAATCCCTTCCAGGACCCTTCCTACCCCTCCCTCATCTATAAAATAAAGCATCATTCAAGACTCTCCTGCTGTACCATTCTAAGTGATTACTAACAAGTCAGCACCAGACATTCTTATGTAAAACAATTAATACAAATTGTTATAACTGTGAAAGAGAGCTTGTCCTGGGACACGTTCCTCATCCCCAGCATTTGTTTCCCAACACAAAAAAACATGGGTGAAAAAACGGAGTATTATACCTAAGCGAGGCACAAAAATGGTAAGTAGACATAGGTACAATGCTTGGACTAGCCTACGCATTCATAACTGGTTTTCAGTCCCCAAGCATTAGTGTTCATTTCATTTCCTCTCAATCAAGTCTTTTTGGTTAAGAAAGCTTTACACATAACACAATAGTAAGAGGAGTTAAGAGGTATAACCAAGTTATAATAGCAACAGAAAGATTTCTCAGTTCAAACATTGTGATGCATAAGTTTCAGCAGTGAAATTGCTAAGTCATTTTATGTTTGAAAGAATGGAAAACAGAGCAGAGTTTACTTAGATATAGTTGTAATTTCCTAGACAAAGCAGGTTTCATATCCTTTTCTATTTGTAAAGGGCCATAAGAATTGCTAAATTTTAGGGAAACAGTCAAAGATAAATTTGGTATTGGGAAAATCTTTAAGCCTGGCTGAGTCAAAATTATGTGTTTTAATTTATAAAGAAAATTTTGTAAACATATGTTAATGTTTCTGATTTTTATGGCATATCTATTTCATCAGGGAAGATGACCAATAGCAAAGTGCAATGGGCTTCCAAAAGTCACCCCATCCCCTCAAGCAGATGAACTTCTAAACAAGCAGCTCGGTTTTGCTGGAGTGGTTTGCAAATCCTAAGCAGTTGATCAGTGTTGGTCCATAAGATTTTCACTATTCTTCACTGACTTATCATAAAGCTAAATTTATTTAACACACAGGCACTTCTTTATTCTAGAATATCTCCCTCCCACATTTTCAATGTTCAAATGCCCTTCCTTTTATGAAATAATGGTTATATTAAATGATAGATGGTTGTTTTGTGTTCTGTTTGTTGATTTTTTTTTTTAATTTGGAAGCATCTTTCTTGGACAAAATTAGCAAAATTTTGAAATTTAATTATCTATGAAGTCCAAATTTCTGGGATTTTATGGAATAAGAAAAATGTACTAGGTTACATTGCACCTCTTTTCTTTAAAAATACTAATTAACTTCAGTGGTCTAGTAATCTAATAAGGTGATGACAATGAATTTTTTGCATTGGCTTAGCTTTAGCTAACTTGAATTTAATAACCAGAAACAACCATCACAGAATTCAGTTTTCTTGTCTAGACCCTGACTGATTGGTGGATCAGCTCATTGAGGGGGTAGGTTCTATGATTGGGATAAAAGCAACAAAATAAGTATGGAATCCAGATGCCTTCAATCCCCCCACGTAAGCAATCTTTAAAATATAGGCCTATCACTCCTGACTATTAGTTTCCCCATCCTCTTTTTCCCATTTTCCTAATTCTTGTTCACAAAAACTGCCAGTTTTCTGACCTTAATGTTTGGGTTATCCAGCTCCAAAAGCTCTGTAGAATTTCTCCACGTTCCTATTTGCCTGCTATGAATTTTATTGAATGTACACTGCAGATGACCCCATATATAATGGACCTAGAAAATATTCACTAGCAACTCAAATGCCTATTTCTCATCTTTATGTGATTGTGCGTGCAAGTGTGCATGTGTGTGTGATATCTTACGAAGCTGTTTATAAGAAGGTGCCATTAGTCACTTAGAAGACACATAGTATTTTATTTTCAGGATTCTCTGAAAAGCTGAGGAAGTTTAATCTCCACTATTTTTAGGCATTGTCACTCTCTCTTGACACATGGGCTTTTATATGGTATAATGCCAAAAATGATAGCAGCATGGTGATTTTGGACCAATGTGTGGACATTCTTCATCACTGCCTACCTCGGACACCAAGTCATTCAACGTGAGGAAAGTCAATGCCTGTAGGCATCTCTAGTTGAAATTCCAATTAGAAAGGAAAATGAAGGACTACTGTACAGATGATTAAAAATTTGGAAGATTCCAAATAATACTAGGAGGAAGAATTTCTGATGACCTTTGGATCCCTTGAGTATTCCAGATGATACTGTACTTACAATATCTCATTAGCCCTTAAGGAGACAATTTTTATTATCATTGAAGGTGTAGGTGAAAATCAGCCAAAGTAAAAGGCATTACATGAAACTGGTCTGAACAAATACATGTTGGATTCCCATCCTCATGCCAAAAAGTGACATCCAGTATCAATTAGGATGATCAGAAAGGATTGCTAGAATATGTGGCTCTTTGACATGGTTTTTAATCAGATGTCCTCAGAATTCATCTCTCATGAATCACAAAGCTAAAAATGATCTCCAGCAATTGCAGAATTCATTTGCCTCCCTCTGAGAGAAGCTGTACAGAAAGCACTGAAATAAAACCACCTGCCCTTTTCTTTCAAATGCCCTGAAAATGTGCCATAACTCAGCTTTGATTCTATGTTCCAATGTTTCACTGCTCTCTTCACTGGCAGGAGAGAATTTCTCTGCATGTGGATGTCTAACCTAAATCCTTCATGCTGCAATGTGCATCTGTTCCTTTTGTTCAAAACGATTGTTTCTTCTTACACCTGCTCCCCATTAAATGACTATTACATACTTCTGGGTAATCATATTCCAGAGGGGGAAAAGGCATAAACTACTGCAGCTGAAGGCAGCAGTGTATATTTCCACACAGATGTGTGAGTCATCAACAAATTGTGAAATCCTTGTGAGTAGTAGCACATGGGAAAGATTGTCTTTTACAGATGCCAACTCTGCTCTGATAGCATGTTATAAGGAAATAGAGTACAGGAGTGCAGTTAGAAACAGTAATACTGGACCTACACACACACACACACACACACACACACACCATTTATGTGCCTTAGTTGGGGAAAAAAGTGAATTTATAAGCCTTGCATTCAAAGCATTACTAAGTTCCTGAAGCTCGGATCCAATTTCTTATGCTTCTGTTATATAAGGCAGGCTATAGTCACGACTGCATGAAACCAAACTAACTCGCTAATTCTTCAAAAACTAAACCTGTCAGTCTGGTTGTTTTATGCATCATGGTCACAACATCCAGTAAGTGGTATGCTTTATATTTTAACTATTTTGAAACAATTAGATATAGTGTTAACTAGAAGACTGTATTGTTTTGCTTCCTGGGACATAGGCAAGTAGCCTTATCTGGTAAGTTGCTCACTCACTACATGCCCAGTAAGTCACCTCTTTGAAACTCAAAGTATGATCACAGACGAGCAGCATCTGCATCTCCATGAGGCATGTAAAAAATACAGGTTCTTATGTCTCCTCTCCAGACTGAATCAGAATCTTCATTTACAGCATGATCCTTGGGCACTTTAGGATATGTGCAAATTTGAGGAGCACTGATCTATTTAATTTCTCAGTGTCTCTATTTCTTCATCTATAAAATGAATATTAACCAACACTTGCTACTTACTTGCTTCAGATCAAAGGAGGATTAATGTCATAGTTTTTTTTTTTCTCCCTAAAATAGTCTCTGCATAAACAGAACATGAGAGAGCAGTTTCATTTATTGGCACAGACAATAACTGAACATTTGCTGGAAGAAGAACCAGGATTCCTTCCTAGATAATACATCTGTCCTTTATCCAAACTTCACTTCATGGCATAATGGCTTCAGAAACAGCACAGCAGTTCAACCAACTGCTTTTGGAGAAATAACTGAGGCTGATCCCAATGAAAACAGTTTTCCTGCTCCCTGTCTTGGCTGTCAAACACAAACACAAACACTCTGTGGGTTCAATCAGCCCAGCTGGGTGTCTGCTGCTGAGCCATCTGTGGAACAACTTGCAGAACAGGAGCTTGACTCTGCCTGAGACAAAAGCAAGAGTGAAACAGGGAGAAGGGCCATAGCCTGACTCCAGGGATTCCCCACTTACGCTTGCCTTGTCTAATTCCTTCCCTCAGAAGGGACAAAAATGGGAGAAACAGATCAAGTTTTCATGCATTAAGAAGGCTCTCATGGCTGGCAGGTCAAGCCATGACCAGAGGCTCAAGGGACTCTACAGAGTGTTCATGTTATACCCCCACCTCAAGAGGGCCAGCACAGGGACAGGAAGGGCCAGTCCCCATTGCTCTGAAGTTCAGAAATCAAGAGGGCATTGAATCACTACCTCTACCCATGACCCTGAGCCCCTTGAGGTTTGTCCAGACATTAGGCAAAATCCCTTTAGGCTTAGGAAGGAAAGAAAAACAGACTCAGGTGTTGACTGGTCTCCCAGTTGCTGGTTCACTTATATCTAAAGCTCTGGATTAGAGAGAGTACATTCCCTCTCTGCCAAAGAAACAGCACAGGACTGGTTTCTCCAGGTTAATAATACCTCAATAACAATGTCAAAAATGTGACACTAGTCCTACTAACTTTCCAATCAGGTAGATAAGATACAGTAACAAAGGCATCCCTAAATACAGGAAAGAAGAGACTCACTGAACTCTGAGCATACACACACAGACAGCATAACACGTATGCACACCAGGCTTCAATAGGTCCGCCCCACAGCCACCTCCCTCCAACCATCTTGGTTCAGCCCACAGAGCAGCCCTCAGCAAACTGGCCTGAATGGCAAGAGCCATCCTAACATGACCCCCAGCCTGAGCCCACATCAGTTCTCCTAATGACCACCTTATCATTTACACTTTATTTTCCTCTTCTTCATTCTGTCCTCCAAGATCTCAAAGCTAAAAAAGGCGGCAACTTGGGAAAATGTAATGCAATCATCAACAAAAACAAGAACAAAAGGCTGAAGCTCAGAAGAAAACACTCTCAGATAAACCAAATGACCTGAAGAATTTGAGTAAAAGAAACTACTTCTAGCACAACGTTTTTTTGTTGTTGCTTTTTGTTTTCCCTTCATTTCTCTCACTCTTATTCCCCCAACAAGTCAGAAATCAACATACAAAAGAAGAGAGAGCAGATGCAAGAGATCCTTGTGGTTGACACCATAGACAGAAGGCAGCAGGGCTGGTATTGACTGTTCAGTGCTATTCCACATGCTCCCTGGAAATTACACAGCTAAAATAGCGGTCAGTGCTGACACTATCATTTTGTCTAAAGCTCTGCGGGAAGGGTAGTCTTTTTAGAGTCCAAAGTTTATGGAGGTAGGTTTGAGTTCTGCTATTTGTCACCTCTGAGTTGGGATTTTCCATTTGATTTAGATGCTTTCTTCCAATATAGTATATGGAAAGTTTCCTCTGCCACCTTCATGGTGCTAAATACCATCCCCAACCTCCAGTCTCCAACCGCCCACTCAAGGCAGTTCATCACATCTTCCAACAGACCTTCCTGCTAGTATCTGCCATCCTACACTCCCTAGGCCATCTCCCCCACACTCCCAAAACCTATGAGGTACGTTATGGAGACAGAAACAGAGGCTCAGAGAGGTTTGTGGTGTGCTACCAGTGACAAGAAAAACAACAAAGAAAAGAGTCAGATACATACAACCAAGTCTAGCTGGCTCCAAAGCCTGTAACCTTTCTAGTTCACCATGCTATCATCTAAAGCGGACAAAAGTTTTCCCCTCAATATCAGTGATGTACTTTTTCATCCATTCACCCACCAAAGTGCCTCCCTGTGCCAGCCTGATACTGGGCATGCTGCATGTACCCTGGTCTCGCAGAGCTAATGCTTCCATCTTTGCTATGTCAGAGGAGCTAGGAGAGCATGGTGTTTATAAGCGAGTGCTTTGGAAGGGGAAAAAAAAACCTTGGATTTGAATTTCAAATCACCCACACTTCACCTCTTTGTACCTGTTTCCACTCCCATAAAGTTGGCATAATAATCTATTTCATGAAGATAAGGTAAAAAAAAACATATATATAATCTAAACTGTGCCTGGCACAAAGAATATACTCAGTAAATGAAAAGCATTCACCTTCTTCTTTTCCTTCTCCTCTTCCTCCTCAAATTCAAAGATTGTGGTGGTAGGACTTTACTCAGAGAGCAAGAGAAAGCTCACATCATACCATTCAAAGCATAACACCCAGGCCACTGCTTATTTGCTTCTCGTGTTGAATTTGTCCCATTCCACCTTTAGCTCTCACTGGACTTGAGACAAAAGGGATCTAATGCATTCCTGGCAGTTTTTCAAAGCATGGCAGAAGTGAGTCGGGTTTATAAGATTAATTCTTTACTCTCCAGGCAGTGGGTCAAATCAGAACCTTCACTCAACCAACTCAGTGGATAATCTCCTTTTATTACTTTCAATCAAACTAAGTGTCTGCAATCTGTACAATGGCCACTAATTTAGTGGAAAAACATCATTTGTAGAGCATGATTATAAAAAGATGAGATAGAACACAAGATCCAGACGGGATAAGCATCCTGTAAGTTTGCTCCTATCTCATTGCATATAAAGCTTCTTTGACCCAAACGGCATTAAGGACACACAGCTATTCTGCTACGCTAAAAATCAAAGAAAGAAATGGACATTGTTCACAGATCAGCTCCTTATTTAAATAAGGGAAACAGCCTATCAGTTAAATTCAGATCCTTTGTCACACTCACATGGAGCCATCCATTGCTCATAGAAGTTTAATATGAAAAGGTTTCATTGTGTGAAAACCAGAACCCTTTTTTTAAGATAATAAAATTCTAGTTACACAACTGGACAACATCACAAAGCTGTCTGAATTGTGGAAACCACTCTCTTCCTGTGATGGATAATAAGGCATGGGGTTTTGCTTGCTTTGATTAATTTCAGAATATTGCAGAGAACCTGCATAATCCCTAAGATAGCAAAGGAGAGAAGGAGAGGCGATGGACAATGATAAAAGCATGGTAATGGAGCAGAGGCTGTGTTCCGTCCGCTGTAGAAAAGCTCCCCCCACCAAACTAATTTCATTTCAGCAAGAACTAACCACAATAGGGTCAACACAGAAAAATGTCCTTTGGCTCTGGGGCTTAAATTATATGCACGGAGGCTCAGCAAGGCAAAACAAAAACTATGAGATGTCGCCATGACTGTGATCAGATATATAACCAGAAAGTGCACATTTCCCTTTTTTCAAATCACAGCAGCCATTATTTATACAAGTACTGAATATGGAAAAGGCTCTGACAAATTTACAGTGGTGTTTGGATGGATGAGTATGGTGGATGATGGATGAGGGAGACAGAGGATTCCCTTATTAAAGCATCAAATTCTTTCCTAAATATCAAATAGACATCTTAGCTATAACCAAACTGCTTCATGCTCAAAATTATACCAACCAAACATGTTAAATGTTTCTCTAATAAACATAGGCAGCATTTTCTCCTAATAAATATTGTTAATTTGTACTATGGCATTAAGTACCTTTCCTTTTCCGCATAATGTGGACTTCAGTGTATGTGCCTATCAAACAAAAATAAATGTGACAATTCACAACATAAATGAATGCCAGCAAAAACTGACTAGTATCTCAAGCACATTATTCTGTTCTTAAATTTTAGTAAATAATTTCAGTAGATATAATCTTTCAAATGTATTTTTGGTGTCTTTCTTGACAGGACAGTAGCTCTTAAGGAAAACTCACTATTCACTTTATGATTATTTTTACACTGTGCCCAGAAAAAAATATACAGAAAGTTGGAAGCCCTACAGTGCCCACTAGTGGACATACTAGAATCACAGATGCATCTTGTCTTCGTGGAGTAAAAAAAAAAAAAAAAAAAAAAAGAAAAGAGCACAAAATAAAAAGCATTTACTTAAAAAACCATTTACGTGACCATTCACTTCTTATTTTATTTGCAATGATAACAGAGGCATGTACAAAGAGAAAAACTTTCTTCTGCAAGCCTCAACATCTCCTTCATTTGATCCTATTGTAAAGTTAACTGTACACAAAGAAATGACTTTAGTGGCATGGAAGATACTTTTTAAATAAACAAAATGGTCCATGTCTAATGGATCTTGCCCCAGACAGAGCTAAAATCTAACCTTTGAAAGTTTTTTCTCAATAAAAATAAATGACTCTTTACAATTCTATCCAGTCCTACCCCAGTCAAATTACTCCTTCCTCTGCTGCAAATTGTTAGCATAGCATTTTTTAATAGTAACAGATCCTGTCTATTCAAAGCCCGTAATGACATCACTGGGAACCAGTCTTTTAGCATTAGCACAATGTAATGTATGATCCAATGACAATCTGATTATAATTTACCAGGCAACAATGTTTACATATTGAAAGTGTTACCAGTTCTTTTCTTTTTTAATGAAAAACAAGCCTCATTTTGCATTTTAATGTTTCTGTTTAAGTACAGTGGTGATTAAGTCCCATGAAAATATTACATCTTTGACAGATAAGCCAAGTTATTACTTTAACTTGATTTCTGAGTAATTCATAGAGTACTTATATGAAGTTTGTTTGAAAAGAAATATATGAAACAAAAACATCTATAAAACTTCATTCATAAAACTGTAAAATAACAAAATGTTCCTAATTTGAGTTAACCCAAGATATCTTACTTAGCATGAGTGTGCTGAAAGAACTAAACACAAGCCTTGGAAACCAAGGCTATAAAATAATTGTTTTTAAGATTCTAGAAGCTCCTAGACCTAAAACTAGACATTTTACCCTAACAGATGTGAACTGTAATGAGAGGAATCTACATTACAGAGAATTAGTGATGAATATAGAGCAGACCAGTGGCCCTGCCCATGAGTTTACTTCTCAGTTCTAGTTCTCTAGTCAGACCTTCCCTACCACCCTGACACAAGCAGCTTTCAAACGCATCCGTGGCCCACAATGAGGTACCCCTTGCTGTAGTAAAAAATGCCACAGAGGGAAAATAGAGAGGGGTTGAGGGAAGCTTTCTAAGAAAAGATCTTTCCGGAAACAAAAGAAAAGGAAAGGAAATTGTATGTGCAATTGGTTTTGCTTTGCTTTTCTTGATAAAGAGCTGATAGTTTAGATTAAACACCAGCATAATTAATTTCTCCCTCAGCTTGGTTAAGAGCAGGGAGAGAAGTTGACAAATCAGTGACAGGAAGAGGAAGCACTGAGCTGCTTCCTCTTCACTTTGCCTTTGCATTTTGTTCCCAATTTGGAGCAATTAACCAAACATTTTCACAGGGAATATGGCTAAGGAAACAACAAAATACAACCAAGGGGTAAAGGAGTCAGCGTACATCTCAGTAGCATTCCCAACATTCCCAAAATGCCATTCCCAATTGCAAGTGGGGTTCTTTGAAGAAACAAAAACAAAAAGTAAATGAACCGTGATTAATACCAATAAACTGGCCTTCCTAACTTCAGGAGAAAGTCCAACTGGACTTCTGCAAAATTAATCAAATTTTGCACCAGCAAAATTTAGCTCTGCACCAGCCTGCAATATAGGCATCAAAAAATACAACCGTTTTCTTTTCCTTTAAAAACATTCACTGCTCCCCCATGCGAACACACTTTTTTTAAATGGGAATATGTTTGTAATCAGTGGGAGCTGTTTGGCTAATATATGATACAGATTTTTTTTTCATATACTTAAAGGGTATTTTACTGATCAAAGACTGCCTGTCAATCCAACTTCTGTTTTCAAAACCCCCACTAAGAATATATCTTCTTGGGATGTCTTTTTGTACTATATGCCAAAATAAAGATAATTTTTACAAGTAATGCCCTAGGGACTATTCTTAAATTGTCTTATATGGAATACTAATTACACTGATATTAATAGGCACTCTTCGGGAAAACGAAGAGTTTACTAGACAAGTAGGTTTGGGAAATGTTGGCTTAAATAAGATTAAACAGATTAAAAAAAACATTTTTTTTACTACAAACATTTTAAGAACCTTGAGTATACTAATGGACACCATCAACCTCCAGTAAGTTAGACAGACTGTCTCAGGAAGTTCATTTCAAGAAAATGCACACATAGGAAAATATCAATTTGAATCCAAGATCATCCAATTCCATAATAAGACTACTAACGTGATAATGGAGCATTAGGTAACCCCAAAGAGCAGAGCACTGTTCTCGGACTTACTGATAGAACCTCTTTCACTCCCCCAAACAACCCTATGAGGTTCCCTACTTAACAAATGAAGAAAGTGGTATACTAGGGATTTAAACAACTTTATCAGGCTAGTAAGTGGTGGAGATGGGATTCTAATCCAAGCAGTTTTATTCAAAGACTATGTTCCAAAGTACACACACATTGTCACTAGAACATAGAGAGCAACTAGGCCCAAGAAATAACTGCAGTCCTAGTGACAGAGGCCCTTAGGCCTCCTTCCTCAGACCTGCTACCCTACCCCCATCATAGCAGCCAGACTCCAGTAGCCAGTGGGCTGATCAGAAGGTGGGTGTGGATCCTGTATTCACAGTGCCCTTGTCCACGGCTATGAGAGCAACTCTATCCCTCATCACCATTGACATGAGAGGCCCTTTGCTGGGCTCAGAAGATAGGAGAAGCCAGCATGAGCTTCTAAAAAAGCATATTTTACTGATCCTTAAACACAGGTGCCAGAAAAGAAAGGCCTGAAGATGCATAAAAGGCTTGAGTATGTGGAGAGCTATACTTTGTTCATGGACAGCGAGAATGTATTTTAAAATAGAAATTTACCTTAAAACAAACTACAAACTAAACACAATACCAATCAAAATGCCCAGCAGGACATTTCTTCGCAGTTGAAAAACTGATTCTAAAAGTCATGTGGAAGCAAAAAGTCATGAATAGCCAAGGCAAGTTTTAGAAAATTTAGATTATTAAAAAGAGGGGAATCTCACCTCACCACCTAGCAAAGCTTATTATAAAGCTACAGTAATTACAACCATTAATATTAGCATAGAGACAGACATGGACAAGTTAAAACACTCTCACAGACATATGGGGACCTGGTAAATGACAGAGCTGCACTGCAAATCAAGAGAGAAATGATGGACTTTTCAACAAAGTGTTAAGACAATCAACCATCCATTTAGTAAGTAGAAAATTAGGTTACTTTCTCACAAAATAGAAAACTATATTGTACATAGATTAAATAGTTAAACTTGAGAAGGTGAAATCATTCAACTTGAAGAATCAAACATGGGAGAATATCTTTATGATATCCCAGTAGGGAATAATTTCTTAAACAAGGCCCAAAAAGCACAGACCATAAAAGGTTGATAATCTTGGTTGTACTAAGATTTAAAACTTTACAAAACACACAAGGAACAAAGTGAAAAGACAAGCCACAGAGCAGATAGAGATATTTTCCACACATTTAATTGGCACAGTATTCTGATCAAACATATAAAGAATTCTTATAGATTTATGAGAAAAAGAAACAATAAAAAATGAGCTGAGGAAATGAACAATTAAAAGAAAAACTCCAAATGAGCAATAAATTTATGAAAAGATATTCAAGCTCACTAGTAATCACAGAAATGTAAATTAAAACATACTAATATGTCATCTCAAGCCTATCAAACTCGTTAAAATAATAACTATGCCTAATAACACCAAGCATCAGTAAGTAAAGGAGGAAATTAGAACTTTTATATATAAGAAATGTGGGAGACTTTAGCAATTCCTATAAAGATGAAGCTGTGTATACCCTACTTCTAGTGTTCAATCCTAGAGAAATATTTGCACATGCTCTACAAGGCATGTGATAAGGATATTTACACCAGCATACTCCTCACAACAAAAAAAAATTTGAAAGCAATTAACAAGAATGAATAAACTAATTTATTCATTCAGTGGGATACTATGCAGATAAAAGAACAGATTATTTCTAAAAGTTGAAACATAAATTCAAAATTATAATGTTAAACAAAATACAGGAATTTATACAGTCATGCCCTGCATAACAATGTTTCGGCCAGCAACTGTATAGCCTAGATATCTAGTAGGCTAGACCATCAAGGTTTGTATAAATACACTCTATGCTGTTTGCACTAGTATGAAATTGCCTAACACAATTCTCAGACTATATTCCTGTCATTAAGTAGCACATGACTGTATTTAAAACATTAGATTATTTCTAGCTATATGTTATACACACACACACACACACACATATATATAGTTGAAGCAAAAATGAAAACATACTTGGGACTTATATAAACAATTAAAATAGCAGTTACCTCTAGGGTAAGAGAAAGGAAATTTGGATATCTGGAATATCTTAACTTTTTTAAAGTGAAACAATAAATATAACAAAGATTTGTTAAAGCTAAGTGGTAGATTATGAGTATTATTTTTGTACTTTAGTTGAAATATTTAACTATTAAAAACTTTGAAACATTTTAAAGATGCAAGAAAACATGGTCAACACAATTATTTCTGCATTAGGAATAATTTTGACCTCTAGATGTGCCTAAAAGAAATTGAGCTGCTAACCTACAAATCTGCAATTGATGGTTGGTCTACAGTTTCCAATTTTTCAGAACTGATAAGGATACAACAGTACTTCCTCTAAAATAAGCTTCCAAAACTTTACGTGGGCATACTTTATGCCATTTTTTATATTACATACTCCCTCCTTTTGCTTCAACATTTGCCAATCAACCAGTTTACTAAGTTCGTTTTATCTTTAGGTACAGATGGATATCATAGCTATACAAGTTTGATCCTGTAGTATACATAACATTTTCCTTGGCTAATTCCAATAACTCCTTCAGACCCATAATACCATCCAGATGATCAATAAAAAAGGAGGAAATTTAAAATTTAAAAAATAAAATAAAGATAAAAGAAATCAAGGGGCTTTGACTGAAAAAGAAAAAAAATAAATAGCCTCTAACTAAGGTGGCTCAGTGTGAGTGACATTTCAGGGAGGTGTAGGAAGAGGCTCTTTGTTTGTAAGAAGTATCTGGACCCCTTCTCCAACTGCACAATGAATGGTCCTGGGGAAGGAAAGGCAATCATCTTGGTGAGGGAACGAGAGAGAATGTAAGAAGAATCCCTGCGAACTTGGCAACCTGTTAAAGAATGTCATCCCTGGCCCCCCAAACTGCTTTAACTTTGTTTCAGCTACAAACTAGCTATGTGTTTTAATGGGCATATCACTTAAGCTCCCTGAGCCTTAATTTCATTATTTGGGAAAGAGCAGGGGTGGGGAGGGTTACAAAAGAGTACACACACAATGGTAGCAAGGATTTAAATATACTAATACGCACGGTGGGGCAAAAGTAGGTTTCCAGTTGTTTGTATGGAAATTAATAATTAATAAACAGTAATATAAGAATAAACTCTGTGCTTCATGTACTCACAACTAAACCTACCTTTGCTCCACCCTGTGTGTATGGCGCTTACGGCAGATTATTGTTCCAAAGATGGTGGCAACAATATATCCCAGTGTTGGTGAGCAGGACTGGATGACTATGAACGTAAGAACTTATTCACCTCCAAAAATCTGTGGACCACATCCTGACTGAATTTTTACTTCTCTGTTATAACCTTTTCTCAGGTGAATACAGTTTACTTTGGTAATCTGCTTTTAAATTGGAAGTATTCTATCTAGGGTAACAAAGCAGTCAACTAGCAGAAAGGCTAAAAAGAAAGAAGAGTTTGCCTGGTGTGGCTCAATAAATTGAGTATCTGCCTGTGAACTGAAAGGTTGCTGGTTTGATTCCCAGTCAGGGTACATGTCTGGGATATGGGCCAGGTCCCCAGTTGGGGACATTCGAGAGGAAACCAATCGATGTTTCTCTCCCTCTCTTTCTCCATCTCTTTTCCCCTCTCTCTAAAAATAAAATAAAATCTCTAAAAAGAAATGAGTTATAATTACTAATCATGGGGTAGCTAGACCAGAAACTGGAGGACCTGGATTTCTCTCCCAGAGAGCTGGTTTTCTAAACAGCGGCACTACTGACAATCTGGACTAGATAAGTCTAGTGGGGTCAGGGTGGTGCTGTCAAGTGCACTACAGGGTGGTTAGCAGCATCCCTGGCCTCTACTCACTAGATGCCAGTCACGTTTCCTCCCCACGCCCCCTAGGAGGACAATCAAAAACATCACCAGTGGGAAGGCAAAATTGTATCTCATTGAGAATCCCTAATTTAGATAAAATAAAGGTGGAGGAGTGATCCTAGATAACCACTCATGGTTGCAAGACACGTAGGAGAAACTTGTGATGATGATGATGATATTTTTATCTGTTCTTTCCTTATTCAAGGACAAATTCATTCTCTTTTCTGAACAGGCGGACACAGTATTTAACCTGAATCTTGTGTTTTCAGGTTTTGTGTGTGTGTGTGGTTTTAACTAACCACTCAGCTCAGAGTTAATAAGCAGAGCAGAAAGAAAATAGCTGTTGGATAACAGGCAGATATTTTCACAATTGCATATGAAATGGGCATTTGTATCATATCCACTATCAGTGATTCACTGTAGATTGAAGAAATTATAATAAAGCACCCAGGGTCTTCACAGTCCTTATCTTAATTTACCATTTATTGGCTGTTGTTTGATGGAACTTTGATGGAAAATAAGTTTTCATGGCTACAATTAAGTAATATTTTCCAGGAGGCTGGGATAATCACTTCCAAAGTTATATGCACCTCCTTGAAACTGTGTATGCAAGGAGAACATTGGCAATGACATTTAGTAAGAGAAGATCATGTCTCTAAAAATGCCTGGTTCAAAATCAACAAATTCAGGGTCTGGGCTGTCCAGAGTCCTAAGCTTTGGCCCCCATATTCATCCCAGGCACCTGAAACAGGCACCATAGCCAATCTGCTGACCATAATACCCACAGCTCAGTAGCAACATGCAACACCGGGTGAGGAAAACAGTCAGGGGTGTCCAACCTGTGGCCTGCAGGCCGCACGTGGCTCAGGATGGCTATGAATGCGGCCCAACACAAAATCATAAGTTTACTTAAAACATTATGAGATTGTTTGGTGGTTATGAGTTGCAATATTTTTAATGTGTGGCTCAAGACAACTCTTCTTCCAGAGATGCCAAAAGGTTGGACAGACCTGATTCAGAGAGCCAACATTCACTGAGTACTTAACATGTTCCAGGCACAATCCCACATACTTCGCTTACATTATCTTTTTTAATCCTTACAATCCTCTGACTAGGTACTATAATACTATCATCCCCCTTTCACAGATTAGGAAATTGAGGACAGAGAGCTGAAGAACTTTGTCCAAGGTCACAAGCCCAATATATAACGGAGCCAGCTCTTGGATCATTGTCTGCATAACTAGAGATGACACCACTAACTCCTACATTACTGCATTCCTATTAAATTACTGAGACAGCATCACACCCAATGTTTAGCCCTTGAGCCAAATCATCTACCCTTTTATATACCTTTTATATGGGCAAACTAATACTAGGCATTTAAAATATCATATGTTTGCTCTACACATACATGTATACACATATTACACAGAAACACATATATACCTATGTTGACTTTCATAAACAAGTTGAAATTTTTTCTCTTCTCCTAGACCAGAGGTCAGCAAATTTTTCATGCAAAGGGGTAGGTAGGAAATATTTTAAGCTTTGTGGGCTATAAAGTCTTTGTTACAACTACTCAATTTTACCAACGCAGTGCAAATGTATCCATAAACAACACAAAAATAAATGAGGGTAACTGAGTTCCAATAAAACTTTATTTACATAAACAGGCAAGGGGCTAGATTGGCCCACAGTCTGTAGTTTGCTCACCCCTGTCTTAGACTAATACTTCTCAAAGTGTGGCCACAGATTAGAATCACTTGGGCTACTTGTATAAATTAGGGATTCATGGGCTGCATTCTAGTCCCACTAAACCACAATCTGCTTCTTTTTTTTTTTTTAACAAGTTCCCTGGGTGATTTATGGACATTCGAACATTTGAGAACCACTGTTCCTAGACCCAGTTTTTCCCCAGTCCCCTAAGGGGTTGTCATTCCAGCTTTCAAAGATACAGCATCTATCAATGGAAAAGCAAGACAAGTGATACAGACCAAGAAAAGAAAATTGGCTGCTTGTCACAGTTCACCATCTTTATGAAGATGTCAAAATTCTGACCCATGACCACAGTTTTCCTAGCTGGAAGATGTCCTTCAGTTTTACTGATTAAAAACAAAAAACAAAACCAAAAAACTTGTAAACCAGAAAAAACTTTTGTTCCCAGTGGAATCACACTTGATCTTCTAATCAACTTGTTGCATATAAACACATGCATAAAGGGCATTTTTGAACTGCAGATACCTCATTTTAAACCTGAAAATTCGGTTGTGCTAAAACTGCTTTTATGTTATTGAGGAAAAATGAGCACAGGGTCTTCAGAAATAAGAGGGATGGAACAATATGTGAATTTGTACAGAATTCTCCAATACACACACTGCCTGCTTCATGAATACATGAATGTAACCTGTTTTATCTTTTCTTGTTTCAGAACTAAAGGTATTCACATAAATCTGGATCTCCTTTTCTTTGGGGAATTAAGGCTGGCGCCATCAGTCTCTGCCTTTACCTGTATCAGCATGGGGGGAGAAAAGGCCAACCCTTCACTGTCTTTCGACAAAGGATTGAAAAAAAGTGAGCAGGAGTGGAAAGAAATGAATACTAAGGCACACGCTGTAGCAGAGATGACCAGGTCACCACCCACCTGGGATAACACCCCTCTCCAGCTGACAGCCACCAGTGATCTGGTTTCAGTCGCCAGCACCCCAAACTTATTAACTGACTCTGATCTTCTCTCTGTCTAATGCCAGGGGCTTCCTCCACCCCACCTTGCATCATAAGACTAGTTTATAGACCCCTTTGCTTCATCTCATTTTTTATACTTTTCTCTGATCCTACTCTACCGATGACCCAAATGCCTCCAAAGGCACAACCCTGCCAGTGGTGATGGCAGTCCCCCTCTGACAGCTGGGATGTCCGGGCTTGGTTGTAAAGCCTGCCTCAGTACCACCACCAGGGGCCCAGTGGACTAAAACGTGTCTACGTATCAAACAGAAGTTGGCTTCTACTGCTTCCTTTTCTTCTCTCAATACACCACCGTTATTTTGAAAGTATATTTTAGAGCTGGGTGATGACATTTAAATAAAGTAATCTCAATGAGGAGTTAGGGATTAATAAAAATGTACCACAGGGCCCACAAGGTAGCACAATTGTAACAATTGGGGTTAAACTGGCACTGAGCTCATGATGCATTTTTATGTAAGTGAATCATGTCTTGGGTCTACACTGGCAAGTAAAGTGGGCCATTCAGAGTCAACGTGAACCCGATCTGTTCTGTGTAATCATTAGTCAATTAACCCCTGCAGTACCAGACCATATGAGCTCTGAGGTCCCTTTCAGCTCTAAAATTCTACGTTCAGGTCTAAGCCTATTTGAGTGGACACATTTATCTTACAATTGGCTTTTCTGGTAAATTTCAAAAAATGTTTCTTTTTTATGCTAAAGAAATGCTAAACTGGATATAGACCATGATATCCAGTGGAATGTTTTAGCAGAAGCACCTAAATTATTATCAGATCTTTCACAAAACTGGATCTTCAAAGTTATCTCAAACTGGAGCCTCTCTTGCATACCTAATTTTAATTGATAATATTTTTTTAAATAGACACTTTAATTTTTACCAAATGTTTCAGGATAAAATGGAATATTTTTCCTAAGATTAAAAAGGTCAGGTTATTTCTGTATTGGGGCTTTGCCTTCAGGAAGCTTATGATTTAGTTGAGAAGGTGGGACAAACTCCCACAAAACAATACAAGAGAGTTCACAATCAAATATGTGCGTTTTTGTATATACTGCTCCAAACTAACTTGGCAAGTAAGAAAATCAAAAGCATTATGCTAAGCGAAATAGCCAGACAGTGAAAGACAAATACCATATGATCTCACCTTTAACAGGAACCTAAACAACAAAACAAACAAACAAGCAAAATACAACCCAAGACACTGAAATAGAGAATAGGCTGACAGTGACCAAGGGGAGAGGAGAGGGAAAAGGGGAAGGGTTTACAGGAACAAGTAAGTGTAAAGGACACATGGACAAAGACTAGGGGGTTGGGTGTGGAAACAGGAAGGATGTGGGGAGGGTTGGGGGGGTGGGCTGGGATGAGAGTAAAAGACAGAAAACTGTACTTGAACAACAATTAAAATAAAATAACATTAAAAAAAGAAAATCAAAAGCAGTGCTGCTTGCTTTGCAGATGTGGCTAAAACCCTTCATTTTAGCACCACTGAGACTCTCTTCCACTGTACAGCTTCACAGAGTTGCATTTAAGGGTTTACAGGAACAAGTATAAAGGATGCATGGACAAAAACTAGGGGGGATGGAAATGGGAGGGAGATGGGGAGGGCTGGGGGGTTAGCTGGGATGGGAGTAAAAGACAGAAAACTGTACTTGAATAACAATTAAATAAAAAAGAAAAAATAATAATAATAAAATTAAAAAATAAAAAGGAGGATTCTGTTTTTCCCCAAACTTGTGGCAACATACAAAATTAAATAAGACTACTGCTGGATGGTAAATTATTCATGCTAGAAAATAATGTAGCTGATCCAATGGCCTTTTAAAAAATACCAAATTTAGCCTATATATTAATGGTAACAAATAAAATTAAGGGAGACAAAAAAGAAAAATAATGATCCTCTCATTAGTCTTCTGAATTAACTTATGTATTTTAACCTTCTTAGAATTCAAACTTACTGGAGCATTTAAACAGAAGATAAATTTATTACTTGGTCCTTCACTATTTCATAATGCCTTGTGATTCTTATTAATCACTCTTCTGTTTAAACAAGCCTTACATTTATAAATAAATTTATGCCTGTGAAAAAATATGTTAAATATGTAGTATTTATTTAGTGCTCTCATGAAAAATTCTCTCATTTAAGCCACAAGGGTGGAAGAACCAGTAAGAACAAAAGCTAATGTTTACTGAGCAAGTACTCTATTCTAGATCCACAATGAATAGTACAGTAGTTCCATGTGGATATTTAAATTTTAATTAATTAAAAGTAAATAAAACTTAGAACTTTAGTTTTGTTTTGTTTTGTTTTGTTTTTAAATCACACTAGCCACATCTTAAGTGCTCGGTAGCCATATGTAGCTAGTGGCTACCACATTGGACAATGCAGATATAGATCATTTCCATCACGGTACAAAGTTCTAGCACATGTATTACCTCATTTAATTCCCCCAATAATCACCTGAAGAAGTCAATACTGTTAACATTCCCATTTACAGATGAGTAAACTTAGGTGCAGTGACCTAGCCAAGGTAACAGTGTAGCAGATGTTTCAAGTCTAACTAGCCCATTTCTTTCCGATAGAATTTTCCTCAATGAAAATGGAAATGTTCTGCATCCGTACTTTCCAGGTTGGTAGCCACTAGTCCCACGTAGCCATTGACCATTTGGAATGTAGTGGGTTTGGCTGAGGAATTGAATTTTAATAATTTTAATTAATTTAAATATCAATAGCCACTAATGACTAATGACTCATGGGGCTAATGACTGCCACCTTGGACAGCAAAGATTCAGCCCCATCATCCTTTAACCCCCACCGTGTCTAAGGCCCCAGTCATCTCATCATTGCTACCAGCAACCTCAGAGGAAAGAAGATCCACTGCAGAGGAAAGAATGAAAAAGGATGAGCCCTACTCAAACAGTAGCTTGACAAAAGGTTACTTGAAGCTGAGCCTTCTCTTCGGTCTCAGTCCTTAAAGCCCGCTATGTTGGGGGCAGGGAGGTTGATGGAGGTGGGAAATTAAATCTAGCATGGAATCTATTTTCAACACTTCCTCGACATTCTGGAATTACCTCTTTGCATGAGAGCCAATAAACGTGTACACAGCATATGTTTTCCACAGGATGCAATTTTTATAGCACAAGCAGATGAATTACAACATTGGTCAGGATACAATTCTTCAGTGCGCCCAGAGGATCAGGCTGGGGTGGGGTGTGGAAGTGGGGCAGCAGACTAGACATATAACTCAATGGAGGTTTGACAAGGAGGGAGAGATAGACTGGCCACCACTCTGCAGACACTTTTCCCCAACTTGAAACCTTTGCTTTATTATGCTTTAAGGTATCTGGAGCAGCCTGTTTGGCTTTCCTTGGGTTGTTTGTTTTGATATCAGTTTTTTATCTGCTTGGCTTTTTATGTAATTCTACTGGAAAATCTTGCCATGGAACATTTAACAAGAAGCAGCAGCAAGCTCAAAAATGTCCATTTGCACACAAAATTACTGCACATTTCCAGAGGTCTGAGAGTATGTCTTCCTCCAAGTTTTATGATGGGGTTGTGATTTCATCCATCCTTTCAAACAGATATTGTGTCTCTATTCAGAAAATGCAATTCTAGAAACCTATATCAAACTCTAATGATGGCTTACACTCTTCATGGCTGAAATAACAGCAGTAGCTAGTAGAACTGAAGGAGCAGGCAGCTCTGTAAAACAAAAGGGAAATCTGCTCCAGTCTTCCCAGCTTTTCTCAGTCCCCCTCAGCAGAGCTCCTCCCAAAAAAGAATGTTAAAAGAGAAAACCCAAACTGTCATTTTAAATTTCAAGCATAGTGAGGTTTAAATCATCCAAGAGCTTATTCCAGACATTTGGGATATTATTACATTGCTAGCATTAGGACCAATCTTTGGTGGAACAGGTAGGTTTTACCTCAGAGCTCTGGCATAAACTCCACTCTGGTTTGGCCAATTCTAAAGAATAAACATAGCAACATCTCTTTATAAATCTATCTCACTTCTAAATCAAGAATACCCTCTGAAAGCCAAGATTAAAATAGTTAAATACAGTGACCTATCTTGGGCAGCATATGTCTAAGTTGAACGGATCAGGGGAAAATATATATAAAGGCTTCTTCTCCAATCCTACCGGTCTATTACTTTTCAATAGATGCGCACACACACAAAGGGTTTTCTGAATGTAGGAAAACAAGTTTATAATTACATAATTATGCAGACACCACAATTTTTCTTTTATGTTACCTTTATCTTTAAAAGCCAACAGACAGGGCTGTACTAAAAAGCAATAAAGCATGGGTAATTTAATACCAAATTACATCCATATTGAAAAGTTTACATGCAGTTGAGAGCAGACAGAGGTCAGCTTTTCAACAGGACTGTCTTTAATTGTGGCCATCAGTTTTAGCAATCCTGATCTCTGGATCAAAGACAGATATAATGGGCTTCCTCAACGCTGAATAGCAAAAGCAGACAGCAGGAATGGTGCTATCTGGCACCCAAAGGTCATAAAAAAATTGCCAGAAAGAGAATGTGTCTCATTGTAAAATTATATATCTAAGATAAAATGTATATTTATTAAATCATTCTTCCTCTCCCAGTTTCCAATGAGCTACTTAAGTGAAGAATTTTTTTTGTCACTTCATCACAGGTGCAAGGTTTTCCTGCTTTTCTGCTAATAAATGTGCAAACTTTGTATAAATCTTTATTAATTTTTCACTTGCTTTCAATCATGATTTTCTGCAACCTGCACAGTAATCCCTCTTTCCTCAAGGAAGGGCTAGGTGAGCTAAGACTGGGTTCCCCCCCCACCTTTTTTCCACCCCCCCAAATCATATGAATAGTAAATTATCAGCAAATCAGATAGAAACAACTTCCCTGGATCTGCAGATCCATTTTACAAATGAAGTAATTTCATCTCTGCTGGCTCTGGGGTGGGGATGTGGCATTGGGGGTGGGGGGAGGCAAATCTTAAGTAGCCAAGGGGGACCAGAACAGAGATGCTAGCTGGCGAAGCATCCCATGTTTGCATGCACAGACCACTCAAATCTGCACCAAGAGACTACTTGCAAGAATCCATCTTTTTTCACTTAACAAGATACAAAATATAAAACACATTTGCCTCTTATTAAACCTCTTCTGTAAGTGGTTCCAGGTCCACCATTTTTAAAGGGAGGAGAGGGGAGCCAAGGCCCTCTTGGGAATTTCAGTGGAGTGACTGGAGATGAGGTACAGGCTGTGAGCCTTTATTACTTTAATTTTATTTTTTTTCTAAAAGCACAGAAGGAATAACATTTTAAATCATTAGCATTTGCTTTAAGTAGTTATTTCTTCCAACTGTAAGAATCTCTGCTCCCAGCCCCCTTTCCCATTAGCACCACTCCCAGATCCTGCACAGAAGAACTGCCCAGATGGAATTTCCCTCCACTGATCAAATCTGGAAGGTGCTTTTAAAGAATTTCAGGCTCTAAATCGAGGCAGCCATAGAAGAAACTGTAATCACAATTTTTCCTTAAAGCACTTGAAGAATAAGGCTCTTGTATTTATGGCACCTGAGACTGAAAGCTGCCTATGGCATCTCAAAATTATTTCAGAGGCAGCAGTTACTATTATTGTAGAACATGATCTTCTCTGTTAAAAAATGGTGCTCATAGTAGCTCCCATTCAACTCAAAAGGCTTTGTGAGAGTGGCATGCGGGGCACTTTTAAGTGGTGAAATTTAAAAAACTAAATTTCTTTAGAAATGAAATAAAATTAGTTACCTTATTTAAGATGATGTATAGTTTTTATCAAGAGAACAGCAGAAGATGAAGAAATCTGCATAACCAGGAAAAGAAATTCAGTTCCAGAAGCCATATTCAGGCAAAAATGTTGATGAGATGGTTTAGCATCTCCTGGGTTGGTTGTTGGTTTGCTATTCATAGACTCAAAGAGATAAATAAATCACTGACTATTTCTACATTTCAACTTTGCTCTGCCAACAGAGATCTTACTGGAGGCAAGGTCTGTTTCATAATCTACAAAGCACATGTACCAAAAGTGACATGAGATCAGGGAGGCCTTTAACTATGTTACAGGGTGGAGGTATCCCTGCCACCCACCTTTTCTGTGGTATATAAGGGAGCAACAAACCAAACTGGAAATCCGTAACAGGTCAGTGAGATAGATGAGCTGCGTTCTTTTGGCCAGCAATAATCAGGTACATTAACCAAAAGTGGGGTGTCATGGTATTTTACTTGCAGCAAGGTTTAAATGACAGTCTGTGCCTAGTTCACCACCCAGACCTCCACAGAGATTGCACAGGTTTGCCTTCCACACCACAGTCACTCCATTTCAATACTATATGACGGAGAGTTGATGGATGGCTCTCCCTTGCCTGTTCATTCTCATCAGCATTAGCGCTTATTTGCTGGGCACCAACAGGGCACCCGGCACCGTCCAATATACTGTTGCAGCCATGAGGCCTGAAGCAAGGCATACCTTCCATCTACCTCAAAGAGAATTAAGGGCATTCCTGTTGGAAACAGCACAGAAGTTAATAAAAAGAGCCAAGGGTTGGTACAAATACAAGACCTCACGCTTGTGCAATGTGTTAAAATAAAGAATTGTAATTATTGAGAGAGCCTAGTGGGAAAAGGGAAATAGTTACCTACAACAGAAAGAGGAGTAACTCTCTGTTACAATTTAACAGAACTGAAGGGAAATGAATTTCAAGTACAAAGAGCCAAGAAGCCTGGTCCTGGACAAAGCTGCAGGTGCCACAAACCCAGAAGAAAGGAATCAACATCCTGCCTTTGCCACAGAGACCCCAGTTTTCAATTGGAGAGGACATGTGGGATGGACAAAACCAGTCCAAAAGGATGCAGGCCAAACCCTGCCTGCTGAAAATAAAAGGATAGTTTTTTAAAAAATCATTTCATATTTTGAGTGACTTGGGAAATTTTCAGTACAAATCAAATATTCAAAGCTTAAGCAGTAATGCAGAATACAGATTTTTAATCTCAGTGTCATCATTAACTGCAGAATCCATGGTATCTCCATTTCTTCATACTCAGAATAGAATGGGATCATGAAGAACCGTTGTACAGACACTGCCTGGTGTGGCTCAATTGGTTGAGCATCAATCATCCTGCAAAGCAAAAGGTCATCAGTTTGATATCTGGTCAGGGCATCTGCCTGGGATGCACATTTAGTCCCTGCATCAGGTCAGGTGTGTATGAGAGGCAACTGATCAATGCTTCTCTCCCACATCAATGTTTCACTCCCTCTTTTTCTCTCTCCCTTTCCTTCTCTCTAAAAATGAATAACTAAAAATCTTTTTTAAAAAAGAACTATTGAACAGTGATAATGACTGACAAGATCTACTGAACACAATGAGGATATGGCTTAAATATAAAATAAAAACAAGCAGTGAATCAAGAACGTGAATTCTGCAAGCTTGTCGTAGGTTGGAGATGCATTTCAAGTTAACTCAACACCAAGCCTCAGTTTCCTCACTTTGGTGGGATACCTTGCAAGGTAAATTATGGTCCTCAATAAAAGAATTTCCATGCTGGAATCTGCATCATATCTGTATAATAATAATAATAATAATAAAGCTAACACTTAGTATGCACGTCGAATGCTTTACACATATTTTCTCATTTAATTCTCAACCAATGCTGTTAGATCAGTACTATTGTTACACTAATCTTACAAAGGGATAACAAAAGCTACTACCATCTGTGGTACCATCTGAGGATTTAACAGAGACACTCTGCTACACATGAACTGGCACAAACAATGTCAGCCTATCTGGAATTTTTACAGGAAACTCCAATCTAAATGTTTTCCAAATCTGGAAGTCTTTCGTGATGCTTCTGTCTCCTTCAGTCCCAACATCCAATTCACCACCAAGTCCTTTCAATTCTATTTTTAAAGCAAGTTTTCTCAACCTCTTTAAAATACTAAAAATGAATAAGATAAGCATCCAATGCAAGAAGTTAGAAAAAAAGAAGCCAAAGAGAATAGGAGGAAAGAAGCAGTACAGATAAAAGCAGAAATTAGGTAACATAAAACAAATGCTAGAGATCAATCCAATCAAAAGGTTCTTTGGGTTAACCAAGTGGTACAGCTACCCTGGGCCAACTTGGCTGATCTTTGAAGTCACCTGGTGAATTGGCTGAGGCCAAATGGCCTTACTCACATGTGTAGTGTCTACCATCTTAGTTGTATAAAGGGACATCAGCCAGGCCTTCTGGTGTCTGCTCCATTCGGTCTATCTATCCTCCTCTAGACCAGGCTTCTTCTCAGGGTGGTCTCAGAAATCCAAAGAGCATCAAGACAGGGGAAAGCCCAAATACACAAGCATTTTACAAATTGTTATTGTGCCACATCTGCTATTGTCCCATTGATCAAAGCAAGTTATGTGACCAAGTGCAGCATCAGCATGGGTTTGGCTAAAAGGGGGCAGGGATATTACCGCAACAATCTACCACACCAAGTAATCATACTACTGGCTCTGGTCCCACCAATTTTTTCTCTGCCACCAGACCATAACTGTTTCTTGAGCCTAGTTACATTAGAATTTGTTATAGCAAATACTCCACAATATACACTATGTAAAAAAAAAAAAAAAAAAAAAGACTAGAAAGAACTGGAATATTTTTAACTTGCTGCAGAGTTTTAAAGGTAGGGATGCTGAGCAATTGTTCACTGATACCTGAATAAGAGAAATTATGCCCCAAAATGAAAAATTCAAAGGATCATGCCTATAAACCACTGATGATCATGCCCTGAAGTCAATTTGGAAGGTGAATTTGAGGGATTACCAGGAGTCCTTTTATTCAACCTGAGTAATTCACCAATCTTTGCTAATAATATCGACCATTAACTACTTTGACAGTAAAGAATGTTTTTACATGGAACAACTGTAATGTAAGTGGCTAGCCAGTAACAGCACATGACTCTGTCTCTGGAAGGCCCCATCAAAATGGAATCCAGCCTCAATTTTCTAAAAGTAAAAGACTAGGCAGATCCTTGAGTCACCATCAATGCTTTTCTCAACCAAGAAAGGATAGAATGATGTTAGGAATTTTTTCCCAAAATTATTTTAATGGTGAAAAAAAAAGTCTGCCATGCTCTGAGAAGAACGTAATTTGGAACATACATTTTCCTGGCAGATTTTACATCAGAAAGCTTTGAATTTAAATATGAAAAGCTAGGATTTGCTTTCTAGACAGAATGCAATTCTAAAATGTCATGCAAATTTCTTTTTGGAAGAACAAATGCAAACATTTTGAGAAGAGCTCTAAATATGCACAGGGCTTTTGGGAAACCATGTGTAAAATACTATTTTGCCTAAGGCAATCTATCTCCCACATTTGTTGAGAAAGAAAATAATAGCCAATATTCTGTATGACTGTGTTGACGGTATGAATGGTTTTATCTGTATGTGTCTTGTGCAGTGCATGAGGCAATTCTTTGTCAGCTTTTCTGGGAGTTCTGAAAAATCATAGGATCCACAAACTGTGCACTAGACCATGTCTATTTTTAATATGTACCCTCCAGCACCTAGTTAAGAACTAAGCATCCTATGGGCACTCAAATACTTATTCACTAACTACCACCTTTACCAATATTTCCTCCTTACAACCTCTACTACTTTCCATACGCTGAGATGAAAGAATCTTTTATTTCTTCTTGCCTCCTGTATACACACTCAAGGATAATTTGCTTCACCCCTCAAATAAACAAAACAAGTAACGGGTTCATTGGTATTGCTTTGTGTTCTGCTAGCTTATTTTCTTGACTTTACATTTTTTTGTTCATTCTCTGGCATATGTACACGTAACAAAAATATTAGACACTTGGTGCAGCCTTTCTAGCAACTCTGTTCAACAGAACTTCGACAACGATGGCAGTGTTCCACAGCTGCACTGTCTAGTATGGTAGCCAGTGGGCACGTGTGAAATAATTTTTACATATTATTTGATTTGAATTATTTTTATTTTAATTAATTTACATTTGAATAGCCACCTGTGGCTAATAGGATACCATAATAGACAATACAGATTTATAGTTTCAGATAAAGAATTTCTGAAAGTCAACATTACCGGTAGAAAGGAAATTGAATTTGAGCTCCTACCCTGCTTTTCTCTGTATAAATCTGGACTGATCACTTAGTATGTGTGACTCCAGTCTCCTAATCTGTAAAATGGCAATAATAATATCTATTCACCTGGCTGCTGTGATGATTATAGGAGGTTAAGACTGTAAAGGGACCAGCACATAGCAACTGATCAATGAAAAGTAGTGTTCTTCCTTTAAAAAAAAATCTATGAAATGGGATTCAGAAAAATCATTTTGCAAGGCAATTGTAGTAATAAAATCAGATAATGATTATAAAATATTTATAAACCACAAAAAATTAAATAAATATGAAGTATTAATTTCCTCAGCTGAAAAAATTTTAATGTATTATTTTATTTCTTCAATCACCATTATCACCTTAGGTCTTTCTCTTCTTTATTTTGGCATCATCTTTAAACCCAAGCATGGTATTTCCTTCAAACATTTTAGTGTATCACTTTTGCCAAAGAATCTACGAACCCTGTTGTCTGTAGTCCTCTTCCATATTTGTTTTTGCCCCCTCACATTTTTAAAAACATTTTACTTAATTATTCTTAGAGAATGAGGGGAAGGGAGAGAGAAATAGAGAGAGAGAAACATCACTGGGTGAGAGAAACATGGATCAGTTGCCTCTAGCACATACACTCCAACCAGGAACTGGGCCTGAAACCCAGGCATGTGCCCTAACGGGGAATCAAATCTGTGACCTTTTGATTTGTGGGACGATGCTCAACTGACTCAGCCACACCTGTCAGGGCTTGCCTCCTCACATTTTGCTACTTTGCCTTTCTCTGTTTTAAGTGCTCAGAAAATACCAGAACTATCTCAATCATGTAAACAAGTATAATCTCACAGGATTTCTTTAAATGCTAAAGATGATGGTGACAAGATTTACTGGAATTCAAGTGTTAGTATGTGAAAAGTCCCCTCTCTCTAAAAAGAAAATCTTTTTAAAAAACTGTAATTAATAATTACAAAGTCAGTTTGGAAGAAAAAACAGTAAGAATGTGCAGGAAAACCTGAAAAAAAATAAAAGCCCAGATGAGGTGGCACTAGCCCCACCTGATAATAAAATATACCATAAATCCTCTTATAAAATAAGACAGACTTGTAACAGAATAAAAAAATCTGGAAATAGACCCAGTTACAACACAACTTTAGTTTAAAATAAAAGCACCTCAAATCCAAGAGGAAAATATGAGCTTGTTAATAAATAGTATTGAGATAACTATAACTCAGAAAACATTAGCAAAAAGGGCAGATAAATTACATAATTTTAAAACTTTGTATATCAAAAACTGTAAGCAAAGTGAAAAGATGTAAGATAGAAAACATTAATACCATTTCAAAAGGACTCATTGAATAGTCCCAATGGTCAGAGATGGAACAGTTACAGTATCAATGAAGATATTAGCTGCACTGGATTGAAATCTATCAAATAAAGGGTAGGGCAAAAGTAGGTTTACAGATGTGAGTATTCAAAAGAGTTTTTTGGTTTTTTTTTTTTTTAAGAGAGAGAGAGAGGATGGGAGTGAGAGAGGGAGAGAAACACCAATGTGTGAGAGATTGAGAGAAACATCAATTGGCTGCCTCTCACACACCCACAACCAGGGACCTGGCCCGCAACCCAGGCAAGCGCACTTACTGGGAATTGAACAGATGGCCTTTCAATTCATTGGCTGGTGCTCAATCCACTGAGTCACACCAGCCAGGACCACAGCTTATTCTTTTATTATTTTCTGTATGAACAACTGTGGACCTACTTTTGCCTACCCTGTATACTTGAATCCATGAGTTCTTAATTAAGCTAAAGGGTAAACGTTGTCCACTATTGAAAATGCTAGTAAACAACTTATTAATTTGAAACATGGTAAAGAGGGGAAGAACTCATGCATTTTATCCTACATACACTAGAATTCATGGTAATCAAATAGTAGATATAGGATAGTTGTACACTCTATAAAAGTATTCTAGCTAATAATAAAGAAGGGATGTTAGAATTAGAACATCACCATTTCTCAACCCTTAATGAGTTAATTTATCTTGGTATTAATCATCAATGCTGGGTGATAAACATTCTAAAATAGACAACCGGATTTTGTGTACTTCTCAATGAAAAATCAACAAAGTATAGTAGGAAACTCTTCAGGACAAAGAATCCACTTTCCTAAACAAATAAATTACAATAAATTAAGAGATGGAGGGATGGCTACATTACAAGTGCACCGCCCCCCCCCCCCGGAAAAAAAAAGAAAAGTGAGCATTACTTCTCAGGAGAGTGACTATCATATTCTCATGCTTCCTTTTAATGCTAATATTTTCCATCCATTCAATTAAGTTTCCTCTATCCTTCTCCAAATCTCAGTTTCCTCACATAAAATGTAGGGCTCCTAAGGTATACCAATTAGGAGACTGTAGTGATGATACTTTAGAAAGCAATTTAGGAAATGTGAAGAGACTCATTGCAAATGGATCTGCTAAAACGTAAAGAAAAGCTTCACTCTGAATATGGAAAATGCCTTTGGATACAAAGAGGACAGGGCAGGAATTTAAAACAGAACAACAAACAACAAAACATATATCTTGATAGTGGGGGACTTGCTCTGTACCTGGTAGACAAAAAATATTTTGTCTCATTTAGTTTATAGACAGGTAATCACTGATAAGGTAGAAAGCCCACTTCAAGGCAAAAAACAAAAACAAAAAAATATATAAAAGATAAACCATGGAACAAATATAGCAAAATGACCAGATCTAATAAATCTGATTTTAAAATAGGTGTTCATGATCTCTCATACATTTCTGTACATTAGAAATGTTTTACAATTAAAAAAATAGAAAATTTATAATTGATAGTGATGCAGGGTGCAGCCAGGAGGGGGGCCCCAAAAATAGGGATTTGGAATGGGCCCAGAACTCAGGGTGTCCAGGAAATATTAGAGGGACATATAAGATGTCCTCACCCCTTCCCCCACAGTATGAGTTGGGGAAGGGACACATGGAGCAGGGACATGCAGAGCTGCTAATCTATGGCATGGTCATTTAACATATCTATAGCCTTTGGCTGGTGGCTTGGATGTGTTAAATAGCTGTGGCCATGCTCTGAGCCAGGGGGATGGAAAGGACTCCCCCCAAGACGTCACTGGGGGAGGAACCTCAAGTCACAGCGCCTGCGTGGGAGCTTGGAGAAAAGATTGGCTCCAGAAAATGGGGACACACCTGCCCAGACTCATGTTGGCATCCCAAAAAACTTGGAATATACGGGAATGCTGGCAGGTGTAACTGATTGTAGGAGGAGACGGAAATGGGGGTACAGAAGAGATTTGGCGCCGGGATTTAAACGGAGACTCGGCAGCCATTGGGGGAGAATCCACGTGCTTTCACAAGAGTTAGGACCCTCGCAGCCCTGTGAGGAGAAAATCACCATGTGGCTTTAGCAGAGAATTACCACTTGGCTTTGCCCGAATGGAGACCCTCTTGCAGCTTTGCCAGAGAGAGGAGATTCCATGCGGTTTCACCAGAGTGCATGCCACTGCAGCTTTGGTGGAGAGGGAGAGCCACGTGGCTTTGCCAGAGTGAGGACCCCTTCCCCACAGCTTTGGTAGAAGAAGGACCACAGGGCCTTGGGGTGCTCCTTTGGCTGCGTGGCCTGAGAGCAAGAGAGACTGCCTGGGAGAAGGGGGAAAGGACTCTTGCCAGTAGGCTATGAGAAGGTACCACCTGGCTTTGGATTAATTAGAGATCCTGCCTGGACGACGACACAGCTGACGGTGTCAAGAGCCTGGATCCCGGACGTGTGCCTCTCTTCCTTGCAATTAGGGCAGGGTACCCTGAATTAGGGCAGAGGGAGATAGGAAGCACTGTGGGCATCTGTGGGTATCCTAAAGGACTTTGATATTTTAATGAAGATGTTAAGTCGCTACTTTAACTCTGTATAGCATTAAATAAACATTTCCTTTCCTTTTCACAAATCTCTTGCTTTAAGAGGCATCTTTCCATAAGGCGGCGGACATAACGGACCTTCTGTTGCTCTGTAACAATAGTTTCTTTCTGTCTCATCAGAGAATTTGCTTTATATGATAAAATAAAAGGAATTCACCCCCTGGCAGCAGTAGAGCAAAAAGTAATTAAAAGTGGGCAGGACACTTCACACCCATCAGGATGGCTGTTATCAAAACAAGTGTTTCCAAGGATACAAAGAAATTGGAACACTTGTGTGCTGTTGGTGGGAATGTAAATGGTGTAGTTGCTGTGGAAAACAGTTTGGAGGTTCTTCAAAAGCTAGAAATAAAATCACCCTGCAACCCAAGAATTCCAGTCCAGCATATATCCCAACGAACTGAAAACAGGACTCTAACACTTTTAAGCCAATGTTCACTGCAGCATTGTTCACCATGGCCAAAAGTGACCCATCAAAAGATTAATAGATAAACAAAATGTGATATGTACATATAATGGAATATTATTCAGCCTTAAAAAGAAATGAAAATCCAATATATGCTACAATATGGATGAACCTTGAAGTCATTATACTAAGTGAAGTAAGCCATGCACAAAAGCAACAATATTGTATGATCTACTTATATGACATACTTAGAAATTACATATTAATTATCAGATACTATTAGATATTAGATATGAATTTCTAGGTATCTCATATAAGTGCAATTACATAGAAATTACACAGAAAGTATAATAGAGGTTACCAGGGACTGGGATGTGGGAATGGAAAGTTATTGTTTAATGGATACAAAGTTTCTATTTGGGATGATGAAAAGGTTCTGGAAATCAATACAGTAAATGGTTGCATTACACCTAAATGTACTTATTACCAATGAATTATACACTTAAATGGTTAAAGTGTAAATTTTATGTTATGTATATTTTATGACAATTTTTTTAAATGATCAACAATCAGGAAGGAAAAAAAGTTGGTGGGTAGAAAGATAGGGTTTGGGAATCCTGGAAGGGAGAGAAGAAGAAAATATAGACAAAGGAATCTACATAGACCTAAAAAGTAAAGAGAGAATATTAATAATAGTAAGACTTCCTACAAATAAGAGTCCAGACCCACCTGATACTACCGGTTAATGCTACCAAATACTTAAAAACAAACTGATAACAATCTTTCACAAACTCTTCCAAAAATAAAAAAGAAAGGAATACATTCCAGCCAATTTAATGAGACCATTACTGATCTGATGCCAAAACCAGACAAAGATATCACAAGAAAAAGAAAAAAACTTACTACAAACCAGTATTTGTTAGGAACATAGACACAAAAATTCTCAACAAAATCCTGCAAAATAAATCCAACAACATATAAAAAGGAATATACATTATAACCAAGTGGGATTTACCCCAAGAACACAAGGTTGATATAAAATCCAAAATCAATACTGCAATATATCATATTAACAGAATAAAGGACCAAAATTTACCTCAATACAAGAAGAAAAAAAAACATTTACAAAATTCAACACCCTTTCATGATAAGAACATTCAACAAAGTAGAATTAGGAGATTTATCAACCCAATAAAAAGCATCTATGAAAATCCCATAGTTAACATCCTACTTAACAGTGAAAGACAATGTTTTTCCCCTAAGATGAGGTAAAAAACAAGGATGTCTACTCTCACTACTTCTATTCAACTTTGTAATGGAGGGTCTAGTCAGGGCAATTAGGCAAGAAAAAAACAAATCTATAAAAGACATGCAGATTAAAGGAAGTAGTAGAGCTACCCCTATTCACAGATGATATGATTTGTATATGGATAATGCTGAGGTAACCACTAAAAATACATAAACAAGTTCAGCAAGACTGCAGAATACAATATAAGAAAATTAATTGTGTTCCCATGCACTTGAAATGAATACTGTGAAAATGAAATTAAGAAAATAATTCCATTCATAATAGCATCAAAAAGAATAAAATATTTAGGGATAAATTCAATGGAAGTGCAAAGCGTATAGATGAAAAACTACAAAACATTGCTGAAAGTAAAGAAAATTTAAATAAAACTATTCCGCATTCATGAATTGAAGATAATATTAATAGGTAGGTAACACTCACCAAATTGATCTATGGATTAAACAAAATCTCTATAAAAATCTCATTTACTTTTTTGTAGAAATTGACAAATTGATCTTCAAATCCCTATGGAAAAGCAAAGAATCCAAAATAGGCAAACAATCTTGAAAAAAAGAACAAAGTTGGCGACTCCCACTTCCTCATTTCAAACTTACTACACTGCAATAGTAATCAATATTGCATGGTACTGACAGAAAGACAGACATATAAATCAATGGAATAGAACTGAATCCAAAAATAAACCCTGACATTTATGGTCAATTGATTCTGACAAGAGTGTCAAGACAATTTAATGGGAGAAATAATGGTCTTTTCAACAAATTGTGCTGGAACAAAGGGATAGCTACACAAAAAGAAAGAATGAAGTTGGATCTCTACCTCACACCAGATACACACATACAAAAGTAACTCAAAATGTATCACAGATCTAAATATAAGAGCTAAATTATAAAACTATAGGATAAAAACAGGAGTAAATCTTCATGACGTTGGAGTATACAAAGATTTCTTGGATACAACATCAAAAGTAAAAGTGAAAAAGGAAAAAAATAGACAAACTAGACTACATCAAAATTTAAAACTCTTGTGCTGGAAATAACACCATCAAGAAAGTGAAAAGAAGCCCTGGCTGGCATAGCTCGGTGGATTGAGTGCGGGCCTGTGAACCAAAAGGTTGCTGGTTTGACTCTCAGTCAGAGCACATGTCTGGGTTGCAGGCCAGGTCCCCTGTATAGGGTGTGCAAGAGGTAACCACACATTGATGTTTCTCTCCCTCTCTTTCTCCTTCTCTCTAAAAATAAATAAGTAAAATCTTAAAAACTGAAATAAAATAAGGTAAAATAAGGTCACCGGTTCAATTTCCAGTCAGGGCACATGCCTGGGTTGCAGGCCAGGTCCCCAGGAGGGGATGCTTGAGAGGCAACCACACATTTCCCCCCCTCTCTTTCTCCCTCCCTTCCCTTCTCTAAAAATAAATAAATAAAATCTAAAAATATATATTAAGGAAAAAATCACCCAATTAAAAAATGGGCAAAGGACCTGAACAGACATCTCTAATAAAGATATACAGATGGCCCACAAACACATAAAATGATGCTTGCCACATCATTATTCATCAGGGAAATGCAAATTAAAACTACAACTAGAGACCATTTCACACTCACTAGAATGACTATATTCAAAAAGGAGACACTAAGTTTTGGAGAGCACATGGAAAAATTGGGGCTTCATACATTGCTGGCAGTATGTAAAATGGTACAGCCACTGCGGAAACCAGTGTGCGGCTCCTCAGAAATAGTAACACAGAGTTACCAAATGACTCAGCAACTCCACTCCTAGGTATATACCCAAGAGAAATGAAAATACCTCTACAATTCTCTTAACCTTTGCCTCATGGCTGTTATTTCAAGATCACAAGATGGCTGCTTCATTTTTTGGCATCACTTTCACATTCCAGGACAAAAAAGGTAAACATAAAAGAACAAAGTTCAAAATACACTTACCCTTTACATCTGCCACTTTTTGCGACTACAGGAAACAGGTCTGTGAATTTGGATTGTGGCAACCACCCAGCATTGTCTGCCACCATAGCAATTATTTATTAAGCATTTATTTAGCACTACCTAGCACAGATTATTGCCCTGTTAAATCTCACAAATTTACATGTAGTTAGGCTTTGGTGAAGACAATCCATTGGGTAGAGTTTTAGAGATCATCTAGTCTACTACTATGCTCACTACTTTATTATAGACAAGATAGCATTCAGATTCAGCTTGAACAATTTCATGAATCACTATCTCACCAGGGAGTGTATTCTGGCCACAGAATGCTACCAATTATCAAAAATTCCTCTTCATTCAAGCCCTACCTACCTCCCTATGGGTTCATTTTCTTTAAAGTATTAATAGTCACAGGGTCATGTTAATTAAGAAAGCACCATCTCTAGAAAGATAAATGGTAATGGAAAAATACAATTAAAAATGTAAAAAAATACAGGCCAATATCGCTGATGAACATAGGTGCTAAAATCCTCAACAAAATACTGGCAAATTGCATCTAGCAATACATTAAAAAAATCACACACCATGACACCATGATCAATGGGATTCATCCCAGGGATTCAAGGATGGTACAATATTTGCAAATCAATAAACATAATACATCACATAAACAAAAGGAAAGACAAAAATCACATGATCATACCAATAGATGTAGAAAAAGCATTTGGTAAAGTACAGCACCCATTTATGATAAAAACAGTCAGCAAAATGGGAGTAAAGGGAGCATTCCTCATCACAATAAAGGCCATATACAAGAAACTTATAGACAACATCATACTCAATGATCAAAAACTAAAAGCTTTCCCACTAAGATCAGGAACAATGTCTGTGTTCACCACTTCTATTTAACATAGTATTGGAGGTTCTAGCCACAGTGATCAGACAAGAAAAAGAAATAAAAGGTTTCCAACTTGGAAAGGAGGAAGCAAAACTGTCCTTGTTGGCAGATGCCATGATAGTGTACAGAGAAAACCCTATAGACTCACAAAAAAACTACTCAAACTAATAGGTGAATATGGCAAAACATCAGGATACAAAATCAATATTTAGAAATTGAAGGCATTTTTTTACACCAAAAATGAAGTATAAGAAACAGAAATTAGGAAAAAAAATCCCATTTGCTATAGCAACAAGAATAATAAAGTACCTAGGAATAAACCTAGCCAAGGAGGTAAAAGACCTGTACTGAGAAAACTACACAACACTAAAGAAAGAAATTAAGAAAGACACAAATAAATAGAAGCATATACCATGTTCATGGATTAGAGGAATTAGCATCACCAAAATGTCCATACTACCCAAAGCAATTTGTAGATTCAATGTAATCCCTATTAAAATACCAATGACATATTTCACAGATATAGAACAAACATTCCAAAACTTTATAAGGAACCATAAATGACTCTGAATAGCCTCAGTAATTTTGAGAAAGAAGAACAAAGTAGGAGGGATCACAATACACCATACACAAAAATAAACTCAAGATGGATAGAAGACTTAAACATAAGTCATGACACCACAAAAGTCCTAGAGGAGAATATAGGTAGGAAAATTTCAGATATTCCACACAGCAATATTTTCACCGATATGTCCCCTAAAGCAAGGGACATCAAGGAAAGTATAAACAAATGGGGCTTTATCAAATTAAAAAGCTTCTGCATGGATAAAGAAAACATCAGCAAAATGAAAAGGGAACCAACTGTATGGGAAAATACATTTGCCAATGATACCTTGGACAAGGGTTTGATCACCAAAATATATAAAGAACTCAGATGACTCCACACCAGGAAGACAAACAATCCAATTAAAAAATGGGCAAAGGACTTGAACGGACATTTATCCAAGGACATACAGAGGGACCATAGACACATGAAAGGATGCTCAGCATCACTGGCCATCAGAGAGATGCAAATCAAAACCACAATGAGATATCACTTCACACAGGTCAGAATGGCCATCATAAACAAATCAATAAACAAGTGCTGGGGAGGTTGTGGAGAAAAGGGAATCCTAGTATATTGTTGGTGGGGATGCAGACTGGTGCAGCCATGGTGGAAAACAGTATGGAATTCCCTCAAAAAACTGAAAATGGAACTGCCTCTTGACCCAGCAATTCCTCTGCTGGGATTTTACCCTAAGGATCCTGAAACACCAATTCAAAAGAACCTATGCACCCCAATCAATGTTCACAGAAACATTATTTACAATAGTCAAGTGCTGGAAACAGCCTAAGTGTCCAGTAAATGAGTGGATCAAAAAACTGTGGTACATTTACACAATGGAATACTGTGCAGCAGAAAGAAAGAAGGAACACCAGGACAGCATGGATGGAACTGTAGAGTACTATGCTAAGTGAAATAAGCCAGGCAGTAAAAGACAGATACCGTATGATCTCACCCATAAGTGGAACCTAATCAACAAAACAAACAAGTGAGCAAAATAGAACTAAAGACATGGAAATAAAGAACAAACTGACAGTGACCAGAGGGGAAGGAGGAGGGAGATAACAGGAGAAAGAGAAGGGGAAGGGTTAAGTCAAGGAACATGTATAAAGGAACCATGGACAAAGACAATGTGAGGGAGGATTGAATGTGGGAGGTGGGGGGTAAATAGGTCAGGGGAGAGTAATGGGGGAAAAACAGGAACAACTGTAATTGAACAACAACAAAAAATGGTTTGTTTGGGTTTTTTTAGTGTCTAGAATACTCTTCTTTTTTAAAATTTAATTGTTCTTCAAGTACAGTTTTCTGTCTTTTACTCCCATCCCAGCCAACCCCCCAGCCCTCCCCACCTCCCTCCCATTTCCATCCCCCCTAGTTTTTGTCCATGTGTCCTTTATACTTGTGTCTGTAAACCCTCCACATTTTCCCCTGAAATTCCCTCCCCTCTCCCCTCTGGTCAGCCTGTTCTCTATTTCAGTGTCTTTGGTTATATCTTGCTTGTTTGTTCCTGTTAAAGGTGAGATCATATGGTATTTGTCTTTCACCACCTGGCTTATTTCACTTAGCATAATGCTTTCTAGTTCCATCCATGCTGTCACAAAAAGTAGGAGCTCCTTCTTTCTTTCTGCTGCATAGAATTCCATTGTGTAAATGTACCACCGTTTTTTGATCCATTCATTTACTGATGGGCACCTAGGTTGCTTCCAACACTTGGCTATTGTAAATTGTGGGGCTATGAACACTGGGGTGCATAGGTTCTTTTGAATTGGTGTTTCAGGGTTCTTAGGATATAATCCTAACAGTGGAACTGCTGGGTCAAAAGGCAGATCCATTTTTAGTTTTCTGAGAAAATTCCATACTGTTTTCCATAGTGGTTGTACCAGTCTGTAATCCCACCAACAGTGCACTAGGGCTCCCTTTTTTCCACAACCTCTCGAACACTTGTTGTTTGTTGCTCTGCTTAAAAAAATTGTTTTAAAAATGTAAAAAAATGCCATCTGTTTAAACCTTAGAATAGCTATCTAAATTGATAAAATAAACATCATTAATCTCATCTAAAATTGGGAAGCTGAGACTCAGCAAATTTAGATTTTAATCTAGACTGTCTAATGAACAATGATGATACTATGCCAATTTCTTTTCCATAGGCAGCCCTTTATATATTTAAAGGAAGAGTTCTTAAGATGGGGTCCATAAACAATCCACAGATCAACTATTGGTCCATGGAGCTCTTAAAAATGCAATCAGTATTAGCTATATAATTCTTTCTTTTGTAGAGAGGGTCCTTAGCTGTCATTAGATTCCAAGATAATCTGTGGCTTCCCATATATTAAAGAATGATTGCCTTAAAGGTGACTATGAAGCACGTCTTTTCTCTCAGAGTTTTAACCTCTCCAAACTAAACATCTCTAGTTTCTCCAGTCATGCCTCTTGATTTCACCTACTCTCCTCCTCACAATTCTTCTTCCCTGCTTTCCCCCATCTAATCAGATGGCAGTCACATAACAGTCATGTTTGATTCCTCACTATCCCTGTACTCACTTCCAACCCAACAAAAGCTGCTAATTTTTCTTTTAAATGTACATGAATCCATACGTATTTCTTCATTTTGGCTGCTATGATCATTTCCAGCCTGAGCTAATGCAGTCTCCTAATTCCTGCGTTCCCCTTCCATGTTTACCCCTCTTTCTGGCATTCTTCATACGGGAGCCAAGAGCAGTTTTTCTAGAATATGAAGTAGATCATGTTACCCTCTTGCCTCAAACTGTCCATGGCTTCATATGACAGTTAGAAAAAATTCCAACCTCCTATACATGCTCCTTAAGACCTTGGGTGATCTGACCCAACTCCTCCTCTCTGATGCTACCTCATGCTCCCCTTTCCCCTCATTCACTGCATTAGAGTGGCAACGACCTGTTTTTATTTCCTAGCACACATTAAATTTTTTCCCATCTGAACCATTGCACTCTTCCAGAATGTTCTTCATCCTGTTCCTTCCCATCCTTTAGTCATCAGTTTAAATATTATTTCCTTAGAGATACTGTCACTGACAATCTTTCAAGTTCAGACTTACTCCCCACTCCCAATTTATCACAGCTCACTCATGACTTGTTAGTTAGTTAGCTAGCTGGTGTGTGTTTCTTTATTCTATCTTCCCCTTTAGACTGTGAGCTCCACAAAGGTGGGTTCCTTATTTGTCTATTACTGTTGTATTTCTAGTGGCTGGTACAGTGCTTGATACATGATAAATACTCATGTATCAAGAAAAAAATGCTGAATGAGTATATGTGGTTTCAAGTCCTCTCACCATCCTGGGCATATTCTAATGTGTAATATACCTTTTAAGATGTAGTCCCCAAAACCAAAATCAAATTTCCAGATGAGGCCTAACCCTTTCAGAGAGGTCTAGGCATGCCACATTTATCCAATTCATCTCTCCTTTCCAATATCAAAATAGCCTATTCACAAATTTCCCAAGAAAGTGGTCAAATAATCATTGTCTCTGCCATTGCTAAATGTGACCATTCATGTATGCAGTATGTCAACAATTAAAGACAGCTTCTGAATATGGACTTATATTAGTCTCTGGCTCACTATTCAGTGCTCTTTTTACTTCCTCCCTAAAATTGGGTGATGTCCCCAGTTAAACTTTGGTCCCCAAGTAGAAAATATTTCAACACGTCAGTCATAGGGAATACCGTAGTACCCCCTTACAGGGGATATGTTCTAAGACTCCCAATGGATGCCTGCAAATAGTACCAAACCCTATACATACTATGTTTTTTTTTCCTATACATAAGTACCTTTTCACTTAAAGGAAGTACTTTGGCATATCTGATTGCCAGCTTCACTACTCTTGTGCTCTGGAACCATTATTAAATAAAATTAGGGCTACTTGAGCATAGCACTTCAACACCATGACAGTCAACATGACAACTGAGATGGTTACTGAATGAATAGTGGATAGGTAGCATGTACAATGTGGGTATGCTGGAAAATGGATGATTCACTTCCTGAATGCAACAAAAGTTCATCATGCTACTCACAATGGTGAGCAATTTAAAACTTATGAATTGTTTACTGATGGAATTTTACAGTTAATATTTTCAAACTGCAGTTGACCACAGGTAACTTAAACCACTGAAAGCAAAACCACAGATAAGGGGAACTATACTGTACGCACTATGTAAAACTATTTCTATTATTCTGCCTCCAAGATGCATGATGGCTCACTAGTTTGTTTCCTCTTCATTCTTCGTGCTTCAAAACACAAAGGTACCAGGAGTCCCCATGGCCCAGGGATTTCCCTGGACAAAACAGATTAGCTTGTTTTCCAAGTGGCAGGGGTAAGTTGGAAAGATGTTCTACAATTCAGGTATACAAGAAAGTTAGAGCTAGAAGAGGCAGCTCAGGAATCACTTGCTATCTCTGCTATGTTAGATAAGCAACACATAAAATCAAAAGACTCTGCTAAAATTATTACCATCTTCATACTTACCAACAATGATGCAGTAGACAGCAGAAAGCATTAATCACCTAAAAATACCAAATGAGAGTGAGACCTTTTCTGTTACCATTCAAATTCTTAACTACCATCATCCTGATTTCTTTTAATCAAACGCCCACAGGCCTTACACATTTCATGGTTACTTTCTCTAGTTATGTAGCCTTTATTATTTTTCCTAGTGTCTCTTTTTATCCCCCTCCCCTTTCTATTCTTTTCCTTTAAATGGACAGAACCTGGTTCCTATCACCTAGAGATGAATTAACCTTTCCAAATATCCTGACATTGCCTTCCTAGAAAAGTCCCTGGAGCTCTGTAACTGCTGGAGAAGAGAGGCAGCTTGGCTTTGACTTTAATATACATTTTGAAATACCTTTTGCAGGATGGCTGGAAATACGGAACTAATAACAAAGAGCTTCTAAAATTACCGGTAAATCTGAAGCATTCCGCCTGGTGCACGGCCTTTGAGAGTCTTTAATTCATCAATTAAGTGATCAAAGATCTTGTTCAAGATACGATTACATTCTTTTGTTCTCTTTGCACAATCATATTAAAATTGATAGCATTCCTAAAATCAAACGGGTTCCAAAGCTAAAAATAAAAACAGACAAATGACACCCTAACATTCATCACTTTCTAAGGCAAGTCTATGACTGGTTCTTAACTATCTTAGGACACACATGCTAGGACAAATCATTCTACAGTGATGATGCCAAAGGAGGAACTTGAAGCTTCCACACTCCTAAAGTGGCTACTATGCATTTAGATTATAGCCAGGCCCTCCACACTAAGCGGGTAGACTGAGAAGTTCTGGTTACTTGCCAAAGCCAAACCCAAGAGCAAATAATTTCAGTAATATAGAATACAGGTTTTTGAGTGGCTGCTGATGGCCTTTGTCACGTACATAGGATTAGTGTTCCTTATACCAGTAACAAAACAAAACAAAATAAAATGATGTCATAGCCTAAGAATCAGCAGAAAATTTTCCTTAAATTACCACAACCCTTCTCAATCCTTGCTCCCCAGGAGTCAGCTATTTTCATTGTACTCTGTCTGAATATTCTTGATCATCTACAAAAAGACAGGACTAATACACTATGTGGGTAAAAGGTAAAATAGTAAATATTTTTAGGCTTTGTGGGCCACTCAGTCTCTTGCAGCTTCTCAACACCACCATTGTACCATGAAGACAGCCATAGATGACATGCCAATGAATGGATGTGGTTGTGTTCCAATAAATCTTTATTCACACACACAAAACAAATATTGGACAAGATTTGCCTGAAGATCTGGCAAATCTTTGCTCCTCTCTGCTCTAAAACATGGCCATAACTATAACCTACACTTACGGAGCTCAATCTAGATCACACAAACAGTGGGCAGTTGGCAGGAGAATTCTTATTATGTCCTCAAGACAGAAAAATAGAATTGGTCTGATTGGGAAAGAAAGGTCACTGAGTCACATGAACAACTTTCATATGGTTTTCCCTTCAAAAAGTTAATTTTACTCTTTGAATTAAATTTTTCGGCAACATTCATTGCTTCTTTTAAAGAACATTAGATTTCACATTTCATCCCAGTTATTTATTACCTGAGTTTTGGTCTTAACAAATATGATTTTGTTATTCTCTGTCATCAGTGGAGCAAGCACATGTGGTTTTGATAGACAAAATTGTGATAAAATTCACTGCATCCTTAAAAAAAGTGATTGAAAAGTTTTCAGACTGTTGCAGAGAATGTGTGGGGTGGGGGGAACAAGGGGATTGAGTTTCAACAAAAGACATGCCAGATTTTTTTTCCTGTTCTTATTATTCAACATTCTCCCACTACTCAGTATCTAATTAGATATTGCAGCAATCCAGGAATCATGTGTTTCTCTTTAAACTTTTGGCAAAGTCCACTGCTCTATGGTTAACATTGGACACACTTAGGCTCCCCTCCAGGGACCAGTACTGGGTGACATCACAGGCTATGTCACAAACAATGGAACCTAAATAAGTGTGCATGCTCTGAGACAAGCAAAACACTAGCAATCATTTTGGTTTTCTCTCTTCTTATTTACTTTAAATTTCATGTTCATTTGATTGGTTAAAAACCCCCTTTGTCTCTCAACTTTTTTTCAGGAACAGGTATCTCTTGCTACTACAGCCCCAGAAAAATCACAATTCAATTTTTAAAAATACAATAGTTTTTTCTAAATTGTCAATTTCTGTTGGAGTGGCTTTCTTGATTAACTTAAGACTGAACAAAACATAGTATATCAATGAGAACCGTGGCAAGTCACCACAAAACCTATTTGCCTTTATAAACAGGTAGCCAACTGGGCAAGAAAAAAAGAAAGAATGGACATAGTGCAACTTGACCTTCAAAGCTGTCTGGCATGTGGTTGTTTCCCTCAGGAACTGATATCCATATCTGGGAACGACCATCCCATGTTCATGCTACGCTCTTCCTGTTCCAGAACCAGAGCAGAAGGAAATTATATAACTCATCAACTACAAGGAAAAAGTTGAAGATGCCAAAAAACACAAAGACATATTCAGACCTTTTTAACTTGGAAAAATGTGTTGTTTGTGAATGGGGAATAAATAAATGTCCTGAAACTGTCTTCCATATGTCTGCTTTCCTTCCACTGGGCTACATTCCAAAGTAGTTCCATGTTTTTCTTTAAAATATGAAAAACTATTACTGACTACATTTTGTAAATGGTTTTCTTCACAGTGACTAATGTGCAAATGCTTCAAATAATTGCTTTCAAATGAATTTATCAATATTCTGAATTCCATGGCCAGGAAATTTCTGATTTAAGATGTACTTTGAAGAGTCACTCTGATCAGAATATTCTCACCTACTGGTGTTGGAAAACAAGCACTTTTTAAAGAATACACCACTTAACAATAAAAACAATCCAGTAACATTGTCCCACGGCTACAAATATTGTACTATTGACAAAACACTTGACATAAACTTCCTTTTTAACAAACTCATAAAATATTCCCTTGAGGGTGAAAAATGTGAGTAAATTACAAAATCTAGGCCTTTCACTGGGTCATCAACTAGACCAGCAATTTTCAACCTTTTTCATCTCATAGCACACATAGACTAATTACTAAAATTCTGCAGCACACCAAAAAAGTTATATTTTTTGCTGACCTGACAAAAAATAGGTGTAATTTTGATTAATTTATAATAATAATAGTAATTATCTACCCTATTTGCTTCAAAGTAACTTTTTTTTAAAAATCAGCCTTGGCTGATATGGCTCAGTGGATTGAGTGCCAGCCTGTGAATCCAAGGGTCACAGGTTCAATTCCTAGTCAGGGCACATGCCTGGGTTGTGGGCCAGGTCCCCAGTAGGGGGCGCTCAAGAGGCCACCACACATTGATGTTTCTCTCTGTTTCTCCCTCCCTTCCCCTCTCTCTCTAAAAATAAATAAATAAAATATTTTTTAAAAATCTTTTTAAAAAATTCAGGTGCCTGTACTCATATATAAGGGTTTCTGTTACAAAGAATTAACCAGTCAGGCACAACCTTATTATACAATGTGACCAATAAGATACAACTCAATTATATGGTCTATACATTTATGGTTCATGAAAAGGCATTCTCCTGGCTGGTGTGGCTCAATGGATTGGGTGCCAGCCTGGGAACTGAAAGGTCATGGGTCCAATCCCCAGTCAGGGCACATGCCTGGGTTGCAGGCCAAGTCCCCACTTGGGGGTATACGAAAGGCAACTTGTCAAAATATCTCTTGCACATCAAGGTTTCTCTCCCACTTTCTCCCTCCCTTCCCCCTCTCTAAAAATAAATAAATAAAATCTTTTAAAAAAAGAAAAAGACAAGGCATTCACACTGGCCAACTACTGTTGTGTTGGCTATTGTCATTTTTTTATTTGACAATCTAAGGGAAAAGAGGTCAGTGCCCCCGACTAAATAAATAGTCAGGTATTGCATGTTTTAAAACTTCTCGCAAAACTTCTGGCATGGTCAACTTGGTTGGGCGTTTTCTCACAAACCAAAAGGTCCTGGGTTTGATTCCTGACTAGGGCACATGCCTAGGTTCCAGATTTGGTCCTGATTTGGTCTCAGCTGGGGCTCATACAAAAGGCAACCAATTGATGTTTCTATCATTTATGTTTCTCTCCTTCTCCTTTTCCCTCCCTCCCTCTCTCTCTCTAAAATCAACAAGCATGTCCTTGGGTGACAAAAAAAAATTAAAAATTCTTGTGACACACCAGTATGCTGTGGCACACCAGTTGAAAATTGCTCATCTAGATGCAAAATATCATGGTAAATTATGGCCCTGCAATAAACATGCATTTTTTTAAAGATTTTATTTATTTATTTTCAGAGAGGGGAGGAAGGGAGGGAGAAAGAGAGGGAGAGAAACATCAATGTGTGGTTGCCTCTCACACACCTCATATTGGGGTCCTGGCCTGGAACCCAGGCATGTGCCCTAGACTGGGAATCGAACCTGCGACCCTTTGGTTCACAGGCCAGCACTCAATCCACTGAGCCACATCAGCCAAGGCTTAAACATGCATTTTGATATTACACATTTTGCTTACCAAAACCAGCAAGTCAACCCTATCGCTTATCTCTCTGGCTTATTGAAAAGCTATAGAAAAATGAATGTCACCTGTAGAATTCCCACAATAAACCATACCAAAATGACCAACGGTCCTATTGTTAGCTAATCAGTTCTTCATTTCTTTTACTTTTTCAGTGAGTTCCTTCAAAACTTTTTCTCTCTTTTGCTCTATGTCTTTATTTGTGTTATTCCAGAGCACCTCCAAGGCAGAAATGTGGACTTTGGATATCTGAGAAACACATAAATAATAATCTCAAAACTGTTTAAAGTGAATTAAACTCTCAAATGATGATAGGTTTGGTGAAGACTGAACCATTTTTGATTACTTCTAACTCAAAGGACTATCTCTGTCATGTATTTAGCCAGGCCTGATTCAAAGCAAACAACAATAAAAAATGACTTCAGCTCATCTTTGTCTCTCTATCAAAGAAGCAATAATAATCTCTATATCCCATTTTTATAGAGGTCAAAGAGATATGCATGTAATGATTTCTTGAAAAATTAACAACATTCTGAAAAGAAATTTATTACATTAAAAACAATTAAAATTTCATACTGAGGCAGCCTTCTTTGTTCAGAGTTCTGTCAGTGGAACTATAAATCTATTATTTTAAAATTTCTCTTCATATAGAAGATTCTCAACTGCTTTTAATTTTCATTTTCCTTCCCTGAATCTTTTCTATCTCCATACGTTTTTACTTCATTACAGCAAAGCAACATGGGGTGGTTATTCTAGGAGCAGATACAGTGTGACCTTAAAATAGATATATTCTCATATGCTAAAAAGTAGGACAAGTCCTATGTCCACATCTGCACAAAAACTCAAGTTGTTTCCTGCCACTATTCTCAGCAGCAGCAATGGGTGTTGTTTTTTTCTGCTGGCTCCTGTAGTAACTGGCAAGAGTCAAGATGAGGAAAGTTTCCTTTCTTTTACTCATTAACCTCTTAGCAATAGGAGCCAGAGAATGCTGCCAATTAGAGTTTTGTTTAAGCTATTATTTTGTTCAGCTTTGAAAAATATTTTAAAATAACATATTTAGTAAAAAATATTTTTTAAAGAGCATGGTTACCATTTCTTGGATTAAAATCTAGATATGTAACTTATAAGACACTGACAAAAATAGATGCAAAGAATACACAGTTCATGATTTTAAAAAGAGAAAACAACAAAAATAAATTATAAGAAGGAAGCTCTGAAAGCAACAAGAGTAATATAGGTCAACCTACGAGTTATAATTATAAATATAAATGAGTAAGTCATGCCTATTAAGGACAAAAATTCTTAGATTAAATTTCAGAAAGCAACAAAATTTGCTTAAGCACCTACAGTATGACACAGAAAGTTGAAAAATAAAAGGGTGGACAAAGTATAATAGACTAACATAAACCAAAAGGAAGTGGTAGGTAGTACCTATATTGCTATCAGTAAAGGCATAAATCAAGACAAAGCATTATATGAAAAAAGAAGATATTAAATTGATAAAAGGTACAATATATAATAAATCTATAACAACCACTAACTTTTATACATAAAATAACACTGCCTTAAAACAAAGAAATAAAACTAAAAGCAGCAAAGGAAAAAGTAACAAAAATACAGAAAATACCAGAGTGTAACTTAGACAGATTAGTCAAAATATAACTAACAATACATATGATTACCTCCACACAAGCAAACACTTTAATGCCCAAAGAATATTAATATTATTTTACCATATATCACCGACAAAGAAATGCTGATTAAACTCCAAATTCTAAAAAGGATGCAGGCATTATATTTTATTATTTGTCCATAGTATATAGTATCTTTAAGCATAAACAAAATAAAACAAAACGAAAACCTTCAACACCTTGAACACTAAATAAAAGTGTTCACAGATTATTTAGAAAATAACTACAATGATAATACTACTACAGCCACACTTATCAGGTATACCTAAAGCTATGTCCACAGGCAAATTAATAGCCTTAATTGTTAGCTTATTAAACAGTAACAAATCAAAACAGCATTTCATGTATATGCTATACTATTAAGGAAGTCCATTATAATCAACTTATATACTCACATGGAAATGCTCACAGATGTTGGCTCCTGTTTACTCTTTGTGGGTTGGGAAAGGAAGACCTGGCCTATCAATAATGCACCAACTTATGTCTAGAGACAACTCTACAAAAAAATAAAATAAAACTGCAGCCAGAAAGAAATTGTAACAGGTATAAATCTGAGCAATCTAGATGAGGGGTTCCCAAACACTGATCTATACAAACTAGTAGTGTCAGAGTATTTAAAATTTATTTTTTAAACCAGAATTCCTGGGTCTTGCCCCAGAACATCCAAATCAGAATCCCCAGTGATAAGACTTTGGAATCTGTATTTTTGGTAAAGCCTTCTGGTGAGTTTAAGGTATAGACACTTCTGGGAACCACTAGATAATGGATCTTAATTTTTAAGTAATGAACAATAAGGAAAAGTTACTAAACACATGAAGATTATGAGCAAACTGAAGAGGAGAAACAACTGAGAAGTCAGAGGGAGTACACCTAATGTTAATTCAGGAAACGGTAGGGGATATTTCACTTGCAGCCTCAGTGGGATTAAAGAAGCTATTTCATCACTGAAATAAGAACAGAATATAAAAAAGGAAGGAGGAGGTTGGGGCAGGGGTGAAAAGGAAACCACCTGAGAGTAAGAATGAATTCTTTGAAATTTAGAGAAAGGGAAGGAGAAGGGATGAGGGAGAGAGAGATTGAGGAAGAAAGGGAGAGTGGGAGTAAAGAGGGTAGGGTGTTCAGTAAAGTCAGTGAAGAGCTGAATATAAATTACTGAAAACTGAATGAGAAAATAAGGAGGCCAGGAAAAATTCTCCACCTCCTAAGAGTTTAAAAGAGCAAATGGAGAAAATAGAGGTGTGCGATGGCTGTGCAATGTCTCAATTTGACTAGGCTGAACTACATTTCCCAGAATTCCATTTCTTGTGCGTGTGTGTGTGTAAACAGACATATATATAGCCACACACATATGTATACAAATATATACATACTATTTATGCATCACTGTTCTAATTATTCATCTAATCCTCATAACCATCTTATGAGATTGATTCTATAACTATCCACAGTTTATAGGTGAGGAAACTGAGGCACAAAGGGATTTATACATAAGTAGCTTACTCAAGGCCACACAATTTGTAAATGTTGGAGCTGGGTTTGAAACTACACCCACTGACTCCAGGGTCTACCCTTCTAATTGGGTGGGGGGGGGCTCTGCCCGCAAGACCCCCCCCCTGGCCACCACAAATGAGAATAAGTCTACCAAGACATGATCTGCTTGGGGAGGAAAGGTGGCCGATCTCTTAAAGGAGAAGGACGAAGAGCCTTTTCTTCAATGGGCTTTTATGGGTTCGTTTTGCACAGGAATACAGGTAAAGCTCATTAATCATTGTCAGGCAGTAAGGATCAAACAAAGAACTCTGAGGGCCTATTTTGAGTCAGGGTCAGATAGCTAAAGAGCTATAAAACTTTGAAGAACTCACTTTTTGCTTGGACCCTTATTTAATTGAGAGCATTCTAAACAAAGCAGGTTTCAGAGGATTTTACATATTTTTTCTTAGGCCTAATAGCCCTAGGGAACCTGCCCTTTCCAGCACAAGGTGGTACCCACCACCAGCATTGTTTCAGGCTTAAGGCATTGTCTCAGGCAGTGTAAGCAAGGCAGCCAAGAGATTACAGGGCTTCTTGCAGACAGAATGAGGACTCAGGCTATGTCAGGATAGCCAAGGGGCCAGGGGCCATCACCCCTTTTGCTATAGCCCCCTAAGTCCTTCCTTGGGGCCTCCACATGATCATGCCTGTCTTAGGTCATTCCCCCATTGGGGAATCTTACCTGTCATTGGCTAACCGATCAAGCATTGGGGGCCAGTTATGGATGAAGTAAAAGGAACAGAAGCAGTGCCCCTGCCAGGGAGATAAGCCTTGTTTCCTTAGTGGCTTATGGTCCGAAGGTCACTCACTCACCCTTAGCCATGGAGGGGTTACAGCTCCTGAAACCAGGCAAGGCAGTTCCCAGCATCTAATTACTACAAATTTCAAGAAGCAATTAAACCAGAAAAATAAATTATTGTCTAAATAATTGTTACCTAGGCTCTTCCTTTCCATCTGACTGCAGCCAATAGGTAAGCCAAGATAGGCACTACAAGTACATCCAAAAGCTATGGAGAAAGAAGCAGTCCAATGTACTGTGCTTCCTTATCAGGGTGTGCTGCTGGTAGTACTAACAGCTCTCTGCACTCCACAGGGGCCTCCTGCCCTATCTGGCCCAACAAAGCCCTCAGGCTAGGATACAAAGCCAAGCAATATTATGTCATGTATCAGATTTGTGTGCCATGGTGGCTGCAAACACCCTGTTCCTTACAGGTGTGACCTACTACAAGCCTGTCCATCATGATATTAACCAGCTAAAGTTTGCTGGAAGCCTTTAGTCTGTTGCCCAGGACTGAACTGGGTTCTCATTGGGTTGGTGAAGATTCCACATACAAATTCTTTGAGGTTATCCTCATTGATCCATTCCATAAGGCTATCAGAAGGAAACCTGACACCCAGCACACCACCAAACCAGTCTACAAGCACAGGGAGATACAAGCGCTGACACCTGCAGACTGGGAGCTGCGGCCTTGGAAAGGGCCACAGTCCCACCATAACATTAGTGGTTCTCGCCCTCAGCGAGGAGAAGACACAATACTCTCCAGCTCCACAGTCACTGCTAATATAAATAATGTTTGTAAAATTCCTACCTAATAAACAATTTAAGACAGTCCAAAAGTATAAACAAACAAACATTGCTAATGTGCTTTTGAAATTCCATGTATTTATTTCAGCAAGCCCACTGTATTTATGTTTAGCTAATTTCTATTCCAATGCAATTAATATGGTTGTTCTTTTTCTTTTTTTAATGTATTATTTTCCTGAGTGAAGAAATACCCTGTCCTAAAAAAATACAAATGACAAAGAAATAAGAAAGTGAAAGCACCCCATGATTCCTGCTTCTGCTAACAGTTTATTGCACCTACTACTAGAAGGAAGGCAAAGAAAAGAAGAATTACACTAGAGGCCTCAGTTGAGTGGTGGGTATATAGGCGTTGATTTAATTATCATTTATACTTTCTCTATATTCTATTCCTTTGTAAGAATAAAATAATTTAATTGCCAATAAACAAACTTCTTTCACCAAAAATGTCATACTTGTTAATATATTTACCATGTTTATTGAACTTTCTTATAGCAATCAGATATAAAAGTATATCTTGCTACTCTGCAGTTCCCAAGATGACCCTCAGAAATTTGAACTATGTCATATGGCAGAACTTAAAAAAAAAAGTAAAGAACACACATTCAGAACTGGCAACTACAACTTCATTACTTGTTCACTCTCAGGAGCAAGCAAGAAAACATATTTTTTTCCAGGACATTTTAATGAAAGCAATATTAAATATAGTCATATATTGTAATAAGAGCACAGATGCTCTATGCTCAACACTGGATCTTTCCATTGCACTGCTTGTTTATAAACACCAACAATAATGAAATCAAGATGTGACAGGCACACATCTAAGAACCTTCACAAATATTAGCTCATGTGGTTTTTGTGCCAAACAGCTGAGGTGGGCGTTTTTATTCCCATTTTAGAGATAAGGACCCTGTGGCTCCAAGAAATTAAATACCATGCCCCAGGCAACATGGCCACGAGGTGGCAGCCCCTATGTGCACAATCCAGGTTCTTGCCCACAAGTCTAGAGCTCCTTCTAGTATGTCATTGATAGGCTGGTTTTCTTTGTGGCAAGAAACAGAAATCAAACGTGATGATGAAAAAAGAGAAGGTATCGTGCCTAATGCACAGAACTCCCAGAGAGGCTGGAGAACTACATTTGGGACACAGAGACAAAAAGACTCCCAAAATGACATCGTCAGAACAAGTGCACAGAGAAGATACTACCATCACTGCTGAATACAAGCAGGAAGGAACACGGGATGCTCTCATGATGCAGCATCACTGCTGTCCCAGGAATTCAATCTTTCTGCAGCCACTGCCCCTACCAGGAAGACATCCTGAGGGTGTGCCTTTCCTGTCACTCTAAGACAATTGTCCCTGGAGTCTAGATTATGTGAATGTACTCCAGCTGCAAGACAGCCAAAGAGGGTGTAGGGGAAGAGAACCCAATAACTGGCATTTTCAGCTTTTCCAGTCAGAGGTAGGCAGTGCCTACAACAAAGCTCATAAAATGAGCAAGAACCCAAGACATAGAAAGGAGGTTTAGATATTGAGTGGCCAAAGCAGATGACATATGTTCCCTGAAAGACCACTTTGCTCCACATCCAGATACATTTTTCTTCCTCATATTTTTTTTCTTCCCCAAATACAAGCATCCTTATCTAATCTAAAAGCATGACTTCTCTCCTCCAATAGTGGACAACCCAAAGACCTTTTAGTTAATGCACCCAGCTCCAAGCCCAAGATCTCATCTGGTACTGTCGCTACTCAACAGTCTCAAATCTATGGACTAAACTATAAAGTTAATAATCACTAACATACAAAATATAAGATATAGGTATATAAATATATATAAATATGAATGATCATAGGGAGAAGGGAGAGAAAAGAGAAGAAATTTTGAAATATATAAACATACATGAGGCACCATAGCAGGTACAAAACCATGGGCAGATGCTACAGTTGTATGAAAATGGACATGATGCTATCACTGGTACTTTTGGCTTCCCTCCTCCACACCTCCTCCCAGGTTCAGTTTCATCCTGTGCCATAGCTGACTGGGTTTCTTTACCCAGTGTGAGGACCTAAACCTTTGTTCATGGAGATTCAAGATACTGATGTAGTCTTTTATTAAGTTTTATCACTAGAGCAGTATAAGAGTCTACTCCAAAGCATCCCCTGGGTTCCCAACTCCTCATGCTGTTATCATATTAGCAGTAACCTTATTGACAGGAACAATCTCCCATGCCAACGCTGAAAACCCTTTTTCACGTACCTGTCAAATGGCATGAGAAGTCTGAAATGCCTGGGTGATTGGATCAGCCTGAGTTCAGTAGAGCTAACTGCTGTTCCCCTGATGGAAGCCATCTTTCTTTAGGTACTAAGCCTCTAAAGTGACAGATGCCAGAGTTTCTGAGATGAGAAATGTTCCAGATATACATTAAGTCCTCACTTAATGTTGTTGATGAGTTCTTGGACTGCAGGGAAACAATGTATAACAAAACCAGTTTTACTATTGGCTAATTGATATAAATAAGGTTAAGTTCCTATAGCATCTCACCAATGTTTTAACAAAACCTTGAAGGCTGAAACAAACTTATTTGAGGACCTGCTATAGTTGATTGGCATTCACCATTCCAACCAATTCTTCATTTCAAGAATTGCAGAATTGTGGCTACAGGGAGTTTTCTAGAACTTTAATGTTCCTAAAATGACTCCTAATTCTCACTCCCCCAGCCTTCCAATGTTTCCATAAGTACCTAATTCCCTATATTAAAGCCCTTTCTACCTAAAACACTCGAAGTGATTTTTGTTTGCTGCACTGAACCCTGAGTGATACAGGAAGTAAAACATTTGAGTTGGTCATTAGCTATACCTATGAGGCGTACCATTCCCTTTTCCTCCCCATTGGTTCCCAAACTTATATATTCTCATATATATAAGAATCACACACACACACGACACAGAATCACATTCTGATCACTAGTTCAAAGCACACATTGTATCCCATAGGACCTCACAAAGTACTGTCTGAGCTGAAGCTCTAACAGAGTCTTCAATAGGCTATTGCAGCTTTTTAGATGATAGCATACATTTCAAAAAATGGTTGATTGATCCTTAGCATTCATTTTTACCTTCTATATGCTTCCCTGAACTCCAGAGGCTGAAAATCGAAAAATTAGATTTCACAAACTCCATTGCAGTTTCTGTGAGATTGCATGAATCTCATATGCTACACCTACTGCCTCACTTCTTTTGATGTGAATTCATGTTCAGAAACTATGTGGTGTAGGACACCATGATACCAAGTAAAGCCTGAGTGAATCTAAGGATGGTGGGACTGGCTAATACGTGACAGATAATGAAAGAAAATACAAATTTAAAATTATTTTTTGCTCCATGATGATACAGTCTAACACATTTAGGTGTCTGGCTAATCTCTCTTGAGTATGGTACTATTTGTGGGCTACAGCTTGCACATTGGGCATTCAGCAATGACAATAATAAAGTCAGCCTTGATGAGATGAAGTTTAAGAACTGAGGCCAGGCTCTCACTAGGTACATTCATAAAACTAAAACAGTCTACTCCTGGTTGGTACTAACTTATCATGCAGAATCAGTGGTAATTAAGACTCCATTTTTCTTTCCCCCTCAATCAATTCATCATAAGAACCTCTCCCTGAGACCATAAGTCTGAGAAAAACCTATTTGAGTTAGATCCACCATAAGCCACCACCATATGAAAATGTATTGCAGGCAGACTTCTGGCCAAGATGGAGGCATAGGTGGACATACTGAGCCTCCTCTCACAACCAAGATTAAGGACAACAAAAATATAGAACCAAAAAAAAAAAAAAACCTCAACCAGGACAGAGAGAAAATTGAATTGTACAGAAGTCCGACAATGATTCACCCAGACAAATAAGAGGGGCAGAGTTGGTGGCCTGCGGAATCCTCAGCCAGTGCAGAGGGGTCGAAGTAGGAGAAGATGGTGGCTGGTGGTCCTGGGCACACACTCACCCCAGGCGCACAGGCAGCAGTTGTCAAATGCGAGGAGGCCAAGCAGGGCGCACAAAGCAGCTAACCGCAGACACACATTCACGCACAGATAAACTAGGCAAAGTGGGCAGCAAGACAGACTGCATGATGCAGGGCCCCAGCACCAGGAAGTGAAGCCTAAAAGCACCTGTTGAAAACACTTGTAGGGGCTAAGGTGCCAGGAGAGAGTCCCAGCCTAACAGGAGAGTTCGCTGGGGAGACCCACAGGGTCCTAGAGAGAGAGCAGGCCCACCCACACTGAAATCAGCATCAGAAGGGCCCAATTTGCTAGGGTAAAGTTGCTGAAAGGACTGGAATCCATGAGGGAGCACAGAGCAAGCACCACTGTTCCCTCTCTGACCCCACCCCCACATCCAGCATCACAACACAGCAACTGGGCTGCCCCACCCTGGTGAATACCTAAGGCTCCACCCCTCACTACGTAACAGCTGCCCCAGACAAAAAACAAACAAACAAACAAACACCAAAACCAAGATGGCTCAAAGAACGGAACCCCAGAGCTAATTCATCTAAGCGACCAAGAGGTAGCCAACCTATCAGATGCACAGCTCAAAGCACTGGTAGCCAACCTATCAGAAGCACAGTTCAAAGCACTGGTAATTAGAAAGCTCACAGAATTGGTTGAACAAATTAGATGAACAAATGAAGGCTATAATAAGTGAAATGAAGAAAAATGCACAGGGAACCAATGGTGATGGGAGGAAAACTGGGACTCAAATCAATGGTGGACCAGAAGGAAGAAACAAACAACCAAACAGAAAAGAATGAAGAAACAAGAATTCAAAAAACTGAGGAGAGGCTTAGGAACCTCCAGGACATCTTTAAATGTCCTAACATCTGAATTATAGGGGTACCAGAAGGGGAAGAAGAAGAGCAACAAGAGGAAAACTTATTTGAACAAATAATAAAGGAGAACTTCCTCAATCTGGCCAGGGAAAATAGACTTCCAGGAAATCCAGGAAGCTCAGAGAGTCCCAAAGAAGGTGGACCCAAGGAGGAACACACCAAGGCACATCATCATTACATTAGCCAAGATTAAAATGAAGGAGAGAATTCTAGAAGCAGCAAGGGATAAGGGGACAGTCACTTACAAAGGAGTTCCCATCAGACTGTCAGCGGATTTCTCAACAGAGACCTTACAGGCAAGAAGGGGCTGGAAAGAAGTATTCCAAGTCATGAAAGTCAAGGACCTACATCCAAGATTGCTCTATCCAGAGAAGCTGTCATTTAGAATGGAAGGGAAGACAAAGTGCTTCTCAGATAAGGTCAAGTTAAAGGAGTTCACCATCACCAAGCCCTTATTATATGAAATGTTAAAGGGACTTATCTAAGAAAAAGAAGATAAAACATATGACAGTAAAAACACAGCAAACTCACAGATATTAACAACCATGCCTAAAACAAAGGCAAACTAAGCAAACATCTAGACCAGGAGCAGAAACACAGAAATGGAGATCACATAGAGGGTTTGCAACAGGGGAGTGGGAGAAGGAGAGAGGGGGAAAAGTTACAGAGAATAAGTAGCATAGACGGTGGGTAGAAAATAGACAGGAGAAGGGCAAGAATAGTGTGGGAAAAGTAGAAGCTAAAGAACTTATGAAACATGGACATGAACTAAAGGGGGAAATGTTGGGTGGAAGGGGGTGTGCAGGGTGGAGGGGAATGATGGGGGAGGAATGGGACAACTATAATGGCATAATCAATAAAATATAATTAAAAAAAGAAAATGTATTGCAGTTTAGCACACCCCAACATATAGGTGTGCTTATAAATGTAGGTAAATTATAACACACATCATGGGCAGCTCAGGCTGAATAGTTATCTGGTATGCCATTATAAAGCATTGAGTCTTTATAAGTGCCTTAAAGCAAAGTGAGAGCTATTTCTCAAGACTAGTTACTTGACTAAGAAAGCATGGTCTTAATCACAAGCCCCAAAGGCATTTGCTATGCTTCTCCTAATGAGAAATAATACAGTCTTCATATAGTATCCCAAGTTGTCAGACACTTTTAGTAATGGGCAAGAAAGAATGCTCTGGCAGCCAGAGAAATCCCTCAGGAAAAAGAATGCAGGTGCTGGCAGTTTTAAGTTTTCTTAGAGCAGTGATGAGGGTAAAGGTAAGGAAATATGGGTGAGGGCCTCACAGCATCTGCTACACCTAGTAAGTGGCTTCAGACCAATTATATAGCAAGTATGCTATATATTGACTTTAAAATGAAAACAGACCCACTAAGTTCAGTGTCTCTTTCTTGACAGTAAAGGAGTCAAACTTTAGCAGATATTCTTAAATTTTCAAACCACTGGACCCTCAACACACTTCATTGAGCAGCTCTATCCTAGTATTTTTATCATGCCCACTTTCTGGTATGCATGTATGTAGAGTGTCTACTACTTCATATTCTCCAGATCATATCAGAATAAAATCATTGTCATGGCCTAGCTTGATGTCCTTTGGGATAATGAGATGATCAAGTTCCCGAGAGATTAAGTCATGGCTCAAGATCAGAGAGTTTACATAACTTAGGGGTAAAGTGGTAAAAGTATATTGCTAATCATGCCAATTGTAAGAAATATGCTATTGGTGTTCTACATATGCTGAAACAGAAAAAATTTGGAAGGTTAGTAGTTAAGGTTGTATTCACTAACTTTAGTAAAGATACCACTTCTGGAGAACTTGATTTAACTGAAGTTACCATCTTTTAAGCTATGATAATAATTTGCTAGTATTCACCAAGATTATCTATACTAGAGAGTATGTCAAGAAGACAGACTTGGTTGGGGGTGGGGGACTGGATGAAGAAGGCAAAGGGATTAGCCAAACATATATGCATGACACATAGCACTGGCAACAGTGTGGTGATGGCCACAGGGAAGGGGGGTGGGGGATAGGTGGAGGTGGGCAAAGGTGGGGAGCAGGGACATTTGTGGTAGTGTCAACAATAAAGTTAAAAAAAGAAATAAGACTCAATATGCCTGCCTTTTGATGATGATATTTATCTCTGAAGTTCCCAGGGATGTGGTATTGTTTTTCATTTATTCTCTTGGTTGTAAGATGAATTCCAGTGGTTTCACTTGGTCCTTTCTAATATATCAGAAACCATTATGGGATTCTTCTATAGCCGATGATATACATTCCAACAACAAATTAATGAATTAAATAAGTAAATATGAGGGATGCATTTAGGGTTCCACTGGGCCTACTATGAAACAGTTGGGTCAAATCTCTATCATCTCAATTCTATAAATTCCATACTCTAACAGAATAACCATATTGTGTTCTGGCCCCAGAACTTAGTGTTAGCTCAGAACTAACATCTAATACTTTCTGAAAGATCTAGGTATTTGCTTTCCTGCAAGTGCCCAATTACCCTGGTGGATGGCTCAGATCCATTTGAAAAGGATAAGAAGATTTATATACACTAATTGAGATGTAATTGAGATGTCTCCCTTTCAAGGGTATCTGGTCTCCCTCTCATTTAAGAATTCTGAATGGGGGAAGATGGTGGCGTGGTAGGAAGGAGCACATTTCACTTCCCCCTACACACGGGAGAAAATCCTGGCCAATTTACGTCGGAACAGAGCAAACAGCCATCAGGAACAAAGCATATTTGAAAACAGGAGATCAAAAATTGTAGTGGACATTGAAAAACCAGACGGTAAGGAGAGTACTTCAGAACAATAAGAGCCCAAGAGGCAGCGTGGACACCAGGGCCAGGACTGAGGCCCCGGTTGGCACTGGCCAGGCTTGCCACAAGATTAGGGAGGGAGCTGGGTCAACAACTCCCTCCCCAGCCAAACAAAGTTTTAGCTGCACTGGGATAAACCCAGTTGCTTGAAATTTCACAGAGAGGAGTTGGGGTCTCAGTGGCAGACAACCTAGGGGTGTGAACACCCATGCATATCCCGGGGATGACTGCACACCGGAGCTCACCTGATTGTTGGCAGCCGGCGCCATTGGGACAGCCACACACCTGAGCTTGCGGGACCTTCGGCTCCCTGCACCCACGGGACGGCTACATGCCTGGGCTCACACGACTGTCCAAGCCCGCCATTGGGGACAATTGCATGAGGATTGGCACCTGTGTGTGGCCACAGGTGGCTGCAAGATAATAGGCACCTGCGTGGAACTGGGATAGGCACACGCTTCCTCAGAACGTACACCTGAGGCCCTGGGCGGAGAGGCCAAAGGCTAGCTCTGAGGACAGTAGCACAAAGATAACTGAGCACTGAACAGGGAGAAAAGCAATACTGTCACCCCTAGGCCACTGCAGCCAGCAAGACCAGAAACACCAGCTCAACAAGATTGAAAACAGCAAGAGTTGTTGGGTTTTTTTTATTTTATTTATTTTCTTTTTTCTTGTTGCTTTTTTTATTTTAATTATTTTCTATTATTTTTATCTTTTTTTACCCCTCGACTCCTTTTGCTTCTCGTTACTTCTTTCTTGTCTTATTGCTTCTTCCTTTCTTTCCAATTTTATCTCTTCTTCCTTCTTCTTTTTTTCTTTTCTTTTTCTTTCTTCTCTTCTTCTCTTTCCATTTTTCCTCTTTTCTCTTTTTAAATACCCATGAGTGAGACAAAAACAAAACAAAACAAAACAACAACAACAAAAAACCAACCCTGGAACTGTGAAAAAACCACAGTTGGTCCCAAGGAGGGGGCATTTCAACAGATAAGATAGTGGAAACTGTGAACACCAGGATACCTGAAGGAGACAGCACCACTGAATCTCACAGGTATTCTACCACAGAAGTTCATACCGTAAACCCAGGGAGCCAGAACAGACCAATTTAAGAAGCTAAGGCTAATAAGAAGAGCCTCAAAAACAATAGGAAAACAAAGAAATAATCCCCAAATAAAAGGAAAGGAAGAAGCCCCCAAAAAATGCTAAATGAAACAGAGGCAGCTCAACTGTCAGATTTTGAGTTCAAAACAATGGTTGTCAGGAAGCTCCAAGAGCTCTCAAGGAGCTACCAGAAACTACAGGGAAGCTATGATGAACTCACTGAAAACTATATCAACATGAAAAAGGAAATACAAACTATCAACAAGGGCCAAGAGGCAATGAAGAGTACAATTTCTGAACTGAAGAACACAGTGGAAGGAATAAAAAGCAGAATCAATGAAGCAGAAGATCGGATTAGTGAGTTGGAGGACCAAGTAGAAAAAAACACCCAGAAAGAGCAAGAAAAGGAAAAGAGGCTCAAAAAGAATGAAGAGGGATTAAGAGAAATGCAAGACAATATGAAACGTAATAATATCCATATAATAGGGATACCAGAAGGAGAAGAAGAGCAAGGGATAGAAAACCTATTTGAAAAAGTAATGATGGAAAACTTCCCTAATTTGATGAGAGAAAAAGTCACACAAATCCAGGAAACACAGAGAGTCCCAATCAAGAGGAACCCAAAGAGGCCCACTTGAAGACACATCATAGTTAAAATGGCAAAATTCCAAGACAAAGAGAGAATCTTAAAAGCAGCAAGGGAGAAAAAGGAAGTAACATACAAGGGAGCCCCAATGAGGCTAGCAGCTGACTTCTCAATGGAAACACTCCAAGCTAGAAGAGAATGGCAAGAAATATTCCAAGCAATGAGAACCAAAGGCCTGCAACCAAGACTACTTTACCCAGCAAGGCTTTCAATCAAGATAGAAGGCCAATTAAGGAGCTTCCCAGACAAAAGAAGTCTCAAAGAATACACATCTACCAAACCAGTTCTGCAAGAGATGCTAAAGGGACTGCTTTAAGGAAAGGAAGGAAAAGGGAGAGAGAGAGGAACATAGGTATGAAAATGGCAATTAATCAGTACCTATCAATAATAACCTTAAATGTAAATGGATTAAATGCTCCAATCAAAAGGCATAGAATAGCTGAATGGATAAGAAAGCATGACCCACACATATGCTGCCTACAAGAGATCCACCTCAGAAAAAAAGACCTACACAGACTCAAAGGGAAGAGCTAGAAACAAATTTTCCAAGCAAATGGACAAGAAAAAAACCTGGGGTAGCAATACTCATATCAGACAAAATAGACTTCAAAAGACGAGCCATAAAGAGAGACCCAGAAGGTCACCTCATAATATGCAAGGGAAGAATCCAGCAAGAAGACATAAACATTGTAAATATATATGCACCCAACATAGGAGCACCTAAATACATTAAAAAAATCTTAGAGGACTTCAAGAAAGATATTGGCAGCAACACAATTATAGTAGGGGATTTTAACACCCCATTGTCAAAAATGGACAGATCTTCCAAACAAAAAATCAACAAAGATATTGTGACATTGAACAACATTCTGGATGAAATGGGATTAACTGATATATATAGAGCCCTTCATCCCAAAGAAACTAAATACACATTCTTTTCAAATGCACATGGAACATTTTCAAAGATAGACCACATAATAGGACACAAAACAAGCCTCAACAAATTCAAGAAAATTGAAATCATACCACGCATTTTCTCTGACCACAAGGGACTGAAACTAGAAACCAACCCTGATGGGAAAAACCCAAAATCCTCAAAATCATGGAGATTGAATAGCATGTTATTAAACAATGAATGGGTCAAGAATGAAATTAGGGAAGAAATCAAAAAGTTTCTGGAAACAAATGAAAATCAACTCACAATGACCCAAAACTTATGGGACACAGTGAAGGCAGTCCTCAGAGGGAAGTTCATAGCAATACAGCCTACTTAAAAAAGATAGAAACATTTCAAACAAACAACTTAACCCTACACCTACAAGAACTTGAGGAACAACAACAAAGACAGCCCAGAGCAAGTAGAAGGAAGGAAATAACCAAGATCTGAGCAGAATTAAATGACATAAAGACTAAAAGCACAATTCTAAGGATCAATGAATCCAGGAGCTGGTTCTTTGAAAAGATAAACAAAATTGACAAGCCTTTAAGCAGGCTCATCAAGAAAAAAAGAGAGAAGACCCACATAAACACAATCAGAAATGAAAGAGGAGAGATTACAACTGACACCACAGAAATACAAAGGATTGTAAGAAATTACTATGAAGAACTATATGCCAAGAAATTTGAAAACCTAGGTGAAATGGACAACTTTCTAGAAAAATATAATCTTCCAAAACTCAATAAAGAAGAAGCAGAAAGCCTGAACAGACCAATAACAGCAGATGAAATAGAAGCAGTAATCAGAAAACTCCCAACACACAAAAGCCCGGGACCTGATGGTTTCACAGGAGAATTTTACAAAGCATTCAAGGAAGAGCTAACCCCTATCATTCACAAACTTTTTGAAAAAATCCAAAATGATGGAAGACTCCCAAACTCTTTTTATGAAGCCAGCACGGTCCTAATCTCCAAACCAGATAAAGACACAACAAAGAAAGAAAACTTTAGGCCAATATCACTGATGAATATAGATGCTAAAATTCTCAACAAAATATTGGCAAACCACATCCAACAATACATTAAAAAGATCATACACCACGACCAAGTGGGATTCATCCCAGGGATGCAAGGATGGTTCAACATTTGCAAATCAGTAAATGTAATACATCACATAAACAAAAGCAAAGACAAAAATCACATGATCATATCAATAGATGCGGAAAAAGCATTTGATAAGGTACAGCACCCGTTTATGATAAAAACATTCAGCAAAGTGGGAATAGAGGGAGCATTCCTCAACATAATCAAGGCCATATATGAGAGACCTACAGCCAACATCATACTCAATGGGCAAAAACTAAAATCTTTTCCACTAAGATCAGGAACAAGACAAGGTTGTCCACATTCACCACTTCTATTCAATATAGTATTGGAAGTCTTAGCCACAGCAATTAGACAAGAAAAGGAAATAAAAGGCATCCAAATTGGAAAGGAGAAAACAAAGCTATCATTGTTTGCAGATGACATGATAGTGTACATAGAAAATCCTATAGACTCGGCTAAAAAGCTGCTCAACCTAATACATGAATTTGGCCAAACAGCAGGATACAAAGTCAATATCCAGAAATCAAAGGCATTTTTGTATACCAACAATGAAACAGCAGAAGCAGAAGTCAAGGAAAAAATCCCATTTGATATAGCAAAAAGGAAAATAAAATACCTAGGAATAAACCTAATCAAGGAAGTAAAAGATCTGTACTCAGAAAACTACACAACACTGAAGAAAGAAATCAAAGAAGACACAAACAAATGGAAACACATACCGTGTTCGTGGATTGGAAGAATTAACATCATTAAAATGTCCATACTACCCAAAGCAATTTACAGATTCAGTGCAATACCTATCAAATTACCAATGGCATATTTCACAGATATAGAACAAACACTTCAAAAATTTACATGGAATCATAAATGACCTGGAATAGCTGAAGCAATTTTGAGAAAGAAGAGCAAAGTAGGAGGGATCACAATACCTGACACCAAATTGTATTACAAGGCCACTGTAATCAAAACAGCCTGGTACTCGCACAAAAACAGGAACATGGACCAGTGGAATAGAACAGAGAGCCCAGAAATAAACCCAAGTCTCTAAGGTCAATTAATATTTGACAAAGGGGGAAGCAACATAAAATGGAGTAAAAATAGCCTCTTCAACAAGTGGTGTTGGGAGAACTGGACAGCTATGTGCAAAAAAGTGAAACTCGAGCACCAGCTTACACCATACACAAAAATAAACTCAAGGTGGATAAAAGATTTAAATATAAACCATGACACCATTAAAGTCCTAGAGGAGAACATAGGCAGGAAAATCTCAGACATTTCATGCAGCATTTTTACTGATATGTCCCCTAAAGCAACGGACATAAAGGAAAGAATAAACAAATGGGATCTCATCAAAATAAAAAGCTTCTGCACGTCTAAAGAAAACAGTATAAAATAAAAAGGGAACCAACTGTATGGGGAAATATATTAGCCAATGATACCTCAGACAAGGGTTTAATCTCCAAAATATATAAAGAACGTACACGACTCCAGTATAAGAAGACAAGCAACCCAATTAAAAAATGGGCAAAGGACTTGAACAGATACTTCTCCAAAGAGGATATACAGAGGATCCAGAGATACATGAAAAGATGCTCAATATCACTAGCTATCAGAGAGATGTAAATTAAAACCACAATGAGATACCACTTCACACCAGTCAGAATGGCCATCATAAATAAAGCAACAAACAACAAGTGTTGGAGAGGTTGTGGAGAAAAGGGGACCCTAGTGCACTGTTGGTGAGATTGCAGACTGGTACAACCACTATGAAAAGCAGTATGGAATTTTCTCAGAAAACTAAAAATGGATCTACCTTTTGACCCAACAGTTCCACTGCTAGGATTATATCCTAGGAACCCTGAAACACCAATCCAAAAGAATCTATGCACCCCAATGTTCATAGCAGCACAATTTATAATAGCCAAGTGTTGGAAGCAATCTAGATGCCCATCAGTAAATGAATGGATCAAGAAACTATGGCACATTTACACAATGGAATTCTATGCAGCAGAAAGAAAGAAGGAGCTCCTACCCTTCACGACAGCATGGATGGAACTGGAGAGCATTATGCTAAGCAAAATAAGCCAGGCAGAGAAAGACAAATACCATATGATCTCTCCTTTAACAGGAACCTAATCAAAAAAACAAACAAACAAGCATAATATAACCAAAGACACTGAAATTGAGAAGGGGTTGATAGTCACCGGAGGGGAGAGGGAAGGGAATTTCAGGGGAAAAGGGGAAGGGTTTGGAGAAACATGTATAAAGGACACATGGACAAAAACTAGGGGGGGGGTGGAAATGGGAGGGAGGTGGGGAGGGCTGGGGCAGTGGGCTGGAATGGGAGCAAAAGACAGAAAACTGTACAAGAACAACAATTAAAATAAATTTTAAAAAATGGAAAATAAGGCTGCATTTTTCACTAAATTTTTTGTTTGGAAAACTATAACTATTTTCAATAAAGTATGTCATGTATGCTAATATAAAAAAAAGAATTCTGAAACTGTAAATTTACACAGGTTTGGGACTTCTTACGGTGGTTCAAGTCAGGCCTTAATTTCAAGTAGGCATTTGTTTCTGTTATGTATATTAAGTAAAACTCAATTGGGTTACCCATCTCTTTTAATCCTAGTTACTACCAAACACTATAGTTGGTCAAACTGTTATCATACTAGCTCTGATGCATATCATGATGACAATAGAAACCTTGTCTCTAATGGTTTTGAGCTGCTATTTAGCCTCCGTCACCCTGGGTTCCATGTAACCTCAATGAATTCATGGAACCCTGCTGTGTCTCCCACCAGTATCCTTGCCTTATAGAGAATGGCCATTTTTGTACTCTTCCAAGACCCGGAACATTATCATTAATCTATGTCTAAACGCCTAAAGAGAGTATCTTCTGAATCCACTTAGAGGACATGGTTAGAGTTAGGTGAACATGATAAATCCAATCCAACATTTTTAACATCCTGAACAGCTGAATACCTAGTGTGACATTGAGCATTTTCACTTAAGCTACTATCTCTAATCCAGAATCTGTATGGAATATACCCCTATCAATTAACTCAGCCAAATTTAAAATTATATTCCTTCTTCCTTGTTCTAGTACCTTCACAATCCATTTATATACATCAGATTTTTCAAATAAAAAAATAGCAAAATCTTGCAGTTTTGACTCTGTAATTGGTATCCTGGGGCATACAGGAATCAGTCTCTAGATACAGGATTGGGGACAGTGTATGATGTTGAGAATGGCCCATATAGACAACTGGATTCCCTTTGCAAGGAGGTCATTCCAGGATTTTCAAGCAAAACAGGGCAAGATGGCTGCTTCAGCCTACAATGAAAAAATCATGGGGTTGGGAGCACATTATATTCTGAATTATTTAAATCCTTCCCTATATCTCCACCCCAATTCTGAGGTTTCAGTCCTTTTCCATCAATACACTTCTACACCAAGAATTATTTCAACTGACTTAGTAATTCAACAGCCATGAGGGTCAATCATCCTTTGCGTTGAATCACCTCAGCTCTGTGGCTACAAGAGAGAAGATATTTTTTGTTTTGTAATAGAAAATCCCTTTCTAGAACCAGGAATTTAGAATTTTGAGTTTATTGTTCTTTTCTTCAAGCTGTAAACATATTAGAAGCAACCAGTCCTAGCATCCTTTTATTCACCAATTAATATCTTGTGCCATAAGTAATAAAAACCTATGTTGTCTTATTTAAGCAAAAATGATGCTTATTGAAAGAATATTATCTAGCTCACCGAATTGCAGTGAAGGCTGAAGGTAGGGGTTCAGAGCCACAGAGCTAGAAGTAAAATGCTGAGAAGCCCAGCAGTGGAGTTTTGGGCAGACATCACTGATGCCCCTGCTGAGCACTGGACAATACAAACTTACTGCAGATGGTCCCATCAGTGGACACTGAATATACCAGCACAGTTACCACCACTCCCCAGGAACTGTCACAAAGAAGCATTCCTCATGGTTACCTCTGAATCAATAGGTTAGAACTTGTATTCTCATAAGAAAAATTTAGAACTTGTTAGTTTTTATGGTGGACAGCAGGCTGTCCCTAAGACTCAAAACATCACATAATTCTTCTAACATAGAAAAGGGATTCAGCCTAAGGCTCCGCCCCTCACTATGTAACAGCCACAACCAGATTAAAAAAAAAAAAAAAAACAAGGATGGCTCAAACAGGAGAACAGATAGGGGCCCCAGAGCTAATTTATCTAAGCGACCAAGAGACAGCCAACCTATCAGATGCACAGCTCAAAGCACTGGTAGCCAACCTAACAGATGCACGGTTCAAAGCACTGGTGATTAGGAAGCTCACAGAGTTGGTTGATTTTGGTCCCAAATTAGATGAACAAACGGAGGCTACAATAAGTGAAATGAAGAAAAACGCACAGGGAACCAATAGAGATGGGAGGAAAACTGGGACTCAAATCAATGGAGTGGACCAGAAGGAAGAAACAAACAACCAAACAGAAAAGAATGAAGAAACAAGAATTCAAAAAACTGAGGAGAGGCTTAGGAACCTCCAGGACATCTTTAAACACCCCAACATCCAAATTATAGGGGTACCAGAAGGGGAAGAGGAAGAGCAACAAGTGGAAAACTTATTTGAACAAATAATAAAGGAGAACTTCCCCAATCTGGCAGAGGAAATAGACTTCCAGGAAATCCAGGAAGCTCAGAGAGTCCCAAAGAAGGTGGACCCAAGGAGGAACACACCAAGGCACATCATCATTACATTAGCCAAGATTAAAATGAAGGAGAGAACTCAAGAAGCAGCAAGGGATAAGGGGACAGTCACCTACCAAGGAGTTCCAATCAGACTGTCAGCTGATTTCTCAACAGAGACCTTACAGGCAAGAAGGGGCTGGAAAGAAGTATTCCAAGTCATGAAAGTCAAGGACCTACATCCAAGATTGCTCTATCCAGAGAAGCTGTCATTTAGAATGGAAGGGAAGACAAAGTGCTTCTCAGATAAGGTCAAGTTAAAGGAGTTCACCATCACCAAGCCCTTATTATATGAAATGTTAAAGGGACTTATCTAAGAAAAAGAAGATAAAACATATGACAGTAAAAAGACAGCAAACTCACAGATATTAACAACCATGCCTAAAACAAAGGCAAACTAAGCAAACATCTAGACCAAAAACAGAACCACAGAAATGGAGATCACATGGAGGGTTAGCAACAGGGGAGTGGGAGGAGGGGAGAGGGGGAAATGTTACAGAGAATAAGTAGCATAGACGGTGGGTAGAAAATAGACAGGGGAAGGGCAAGAATAGTGTGAGAAAAGTAGAAGCTAAAGAACTTATGACACATGGACACGAACTAAAGGGGGGAATGTGGGTGGGAGAGGGTGTGCAGGGTGGAGGGGAGTGATGGGGGAGGAATAGGACAACTGTAATAGCATAATGAATAAAATATAATTAAAAAAAGAAAAGGGATTCAGATATTTATCAAAACACCAACTATATCCAAGGGAATCAAATGGAAACAGAAACCAAAAGAAGTTTTCTAGAATTGAAAATGATGCATAAAAATAATACTTTGTGCATAAAATTAACAGATTTTAAAATTAAAACACCAAATACTGGTAAGATGTGGGGAAATGGCATTCTTATACCTATTCTAGCAGGAATGGAAGCTTTCTGGAGAGCAATAAGGCAGCACACACCTCAAAGCCTTTCTATAACTTCTTCTGTGCCTATCTGTAGTTTCCAAAGTTTTAATAGTAAACATTATCTTGTAATCACAGAATATAAAGTGTTATTATTTTAAAATGTAAGTAACATTCCCAAGCTTTCAGGCAAAACACAGCTCACATTCTATCTTTTCTTTTGGAGAAAACCACCAAATATTATGTTTTCTTTTTTTCCTTATATTCATGTATTTGTTCAGCAAATAATTATTGGGTATCTGTTTACTTTATATCAGCACCTGGCAATTGTGAAAATTACATTATTTTGCCAACTACATATTTTAATTGCCAGAGAAACTAAAATATAAATTAGCATCTTCAAGATCTCAAATTGAACTTGAGTTGGCATCTCAAGTCCTAAATGCTCTTAACAGTACTCCAATTGCTCTACTACAAATTAAGGTGATAATGGGAACTGAACTTTTACATGGCATGGGTACCTCAAGGAGATGAAGACTCAAGAATCTACACATTTTGAAAGCACAAATTCACAGGAAATTCTACCCAAAGTATATATAATAACAGATCTAGAGTTCCTAAACTATTGTTCGCAGATAACACAAAAGGTCAGTTGTGATGTAAATGCCACATTTTAAGGGAGGCTGATTTTACCTCTAACCACAGCACTTCAGGTATTTGGTTTACTGGTGTCTAACACTGATAGAATTACTAAATATTGAAAAGTTATTCAAGGAATGTCAGGACTGCCCCTGCCCAGTCTGGGTTTTCAACATTTTTCTGTGAAAATGTTGAATTCTTGATGTTGTTTTTCTGTTATTTGAAATTCTTTTAGGATAATCCAAAATTGAGTGATAATTTCAAGGAGGCTTCCTGGCATATGTTCTAGATTGGTCTCCACATTAGACTGATAAATCAAGAGATTTATTTCTTCAGTAGGTCAAAATCATCATTACCTTCCTCTCGCCTTTTAGAGGAAAAGAACTTTATCCTTCTATGTGATTTATTCTTTTCATGGGCATCCATTCAACACTGAGCTATTGTTTCAGATCAGAGAAAATGTATTCCTTTTACAGGTTTATTCCTTCAACTGGAATTTGTTTAAGTGGGTTCCACTGCACAAACACAAAAAGCCCTAATACATGCAGACTGGGTCGGCCTCATGCCATCAAATGTCACTGCTGACGGGTGATGGCACTTATATAGATTTACACAACAAAAACTACATTAAAAATGTTAAGGTGGTGAGACAAAGGCACAAAGGCCTAGAAATTCACAGCTCGGGATTTAAACATACTATATCTAAGAGGAATGGAGTGCATTAGGGTAATGGGAAGGTGACAGCGTCCCTATTATACCTACAGTGCTAGACACTTAATCCCTAACTGAATTTCCTGGTGGTGCTAGCTTTGTCTCATTCTTGGGGGCTTATGTTTTTTAATGACATTATTGTTGTGTAAATGTTCTTGTTTTATAAAGTAATTTCAGGTTGATTATCGTCTGTTTATGCAATTAGTGTAATTACACCTAATTACAGAGTAGAAACAACATATATAATTAGTTTATTAGAGGTATAACTGTGATATGTAATAATTTTAAAATCCTTATGAAACTTTGTTAACAAATATTCCATGAATGTGACAGCAAAATATTTAGATGCCAGCTCTCTTATATATATTTTTTCATTGCTCAGTAATAATTAGCTTTACTGTCTATCAAATTTAGTGTTAAAATCATAATGCCATATTAGAGGGAATACAAATATAAAAACTGTGCTAAGAAAAATTAAAACCACTGCACTGTCTGGTGTTTTCTTTAAGGTGGGGTTTTGTAAATCTCTCTTTAATTAAGATTTACCTACAGCGTGTCAGCCTCAGGTTAATTTTGACAGTCAAATTATAAACATAGTAAAAAGATTTATATATAACACCATCACATATAATACCCACATGTGATATGTGATATTCCTAACTAATAATATGGAATATTGCCCACTTTACTCTCATGTTTGGTTTCTCCATAAGATTCTAAACCAAAAAAAGGAATTAAAAGATGATAAATGAAAATGCTTCAATATTAAAAAACACAGAAATAAATAGGTCATAAATTCAGAAAAATGACACATGCTTCGAAAATCAACCAAGAATCTTATGAAGAAGAGTGGAAAAACAGTTGCTGAAAGAGAACATTTACTGACTTCACACATAAGAAATGTATATTAATGTAGATTATCCCCATTTATTTCTTTATTAAATTTATATCTGTTATTGGTCACCTAAGAAAATATTATTATTATTTAACCATTCCTTCCTCCTTCAATATATTGAAATTAAAAAATGCAATATAAATAAACTGAATGCAGAGATTTGTTGCTTTTGAATTATGTGGTACATTCTCCCATGTGGATAAAAACCATCAAATATCCTCAATTATTGCTTACTGCTGAGACAAGGATTAGAGGGTCTAATTTACACCACTGGAAATTTTAAGCAGTAATATCAGAAAAGCAACACTTTAAATATTAGCAGCACATTAGTCTAAAAATACTACTCTTTTTTTGAAAATATAGTAACTTTATGAAGAGTGAATTCCATCTTCTCAGCATTTGATCTACAAACAAACTTGTATTAAAATGGACCCTGGACTTCAATTACTATTGATGTAAATTATCAAGTTAAGTTTCTAGTCTTACAGCTAAGATGTCTATTCTTTTAGAATCTTTCTAAGCATATTCAACGCACTAATTTTATTTTTAAATTAATGGAACAAAAACATTCTAAAAAATTCAAAGTAAAAGGGTTTTTTTAAAACTTAAGATCAGCAAGAATTATCATTACTCTAAAAAAAGGAAACAAGTATTTTCATTTGTTTCTTGACTCCTTTGTCAAATAAAATCTTGACTCAGAAATTTCAGCTGTTGACATATATTTACAAGACACCCCTGTAAATGATGCAATTAATGTACATATTTTCTAGGATAAGGACCATGACTCACATGGTTCTTTCATTCCACCACTGCACCATGAACAATGTCTTGAATAAGTGAGTTGCCCAGTACATAGTTATTGAATGAAAAAAATGAATGAATAAAAAATCAAAACATGAAATTACTTTTTTCACAGAATAAACAAACTGACAATAAGCTCTTTTCATCATTTATTTCCTCCCTACTCTTCTTTTTGAAGGGTTAAGTTAGTATTTAAAAAGTCAAATGTTAAGACTTCCCCCCACTCAAATATATCAAATTGTGTAATATAGTATGATATTCTAACAAAGTGTCTGGCACAAAGCAGTCATCAGAAGTCTTAGTTCATGAAGGTTCAGAAAGATATGGACTCCCTGAAAAGTCTGGAAGCCAGCAAGGAAAACCCTTCACACAATCACAGTGATTCAAGAAAAACTGAATGCCATCTGGTTCTGGCAATGCATGTCAAATAACAGGCGCTTAATAATTATTCATTTCTTCCCATCCCCTCTGGCTGCACTGTGGGAGGCAGAGTCCATGTTTTGGGAAGAGGCTACCTGGGTAAAGAAGATTAATATATTCTACAAGGGAACCACTCTGCTGGCTCTCAGAAGCCCTCCTCCGCTCACTGTTTCCCTCTGTACCAGGGGGTGCTAATGAAGTGAACAGGCCAGGGACACACGAACAATGTGTCTGACATTAAAAGGAGGCAATGATAGGAGATAAATTTGGGGGAAAGGGAAGAATGTGACTACTAGGCAGCTAGATCCAGACATACTTGTTTTTACCTTGCTGCTATAGCCATAAATGTTTTTAAATGTATTAAAAATCAACTTGTCATTGGCATCAATCTGTAAAAGTTCACACAGACCAAATAAAGAGAAAGCTTTCTTCCCCACCTAGACTTTAGAATCTGAAGACAAAGTTAGTAGAATTAAGAAATGGGTTGTACAAGCCCATCTTTCTTTCTTTTTTCAACCTAGGAAGTAACTATTTCACAGTCTGACAGCTGGTGCCCATCCCTCTGCCCTTCCATCCCATGGCCTAGACATGAATCCCACTTATTGTACAAATCAGGAAGGCCACGAAAGCACACTTTTCAGACAAAAGTAACACAGCCATAAGTTTGCTGACTTGCTTCATCTGTGGCCAGCTTCCGGGGAGGTTGAGTACCCTATCTCAAAATTTGGAAAACACGTAAGCCAGAAGAAATACAACTGAAGGGCAGTACTGACAGCCAGATGACTAAACAGAAGCATCCACAATGTCCAACCCAAGAACCGCACCAGTACATGTCTGAACAGTGCAGCAATAAAAAAGAATCTTGTGTAATGACCTGAAAGGGGATAAGGAAAAAAGAGCTAATAATCACTGGATCACATTAGGTCTTTTATGCACATCAGATGAGGAATGTATTGCTTACCTTTGCTCTTTGAATTAGATCCATAAGTGTGAAAACTGTAACAACTTCTGCAATGTTTGTTAGTCTCTATCTGCCTCTAAATGTGCTATACCTTTCTGCCCCATTCTGTCACTATTTTTGAAAGAGGTCCATTGCCCCAAACATGACAGCAAGATATTAAAGTTTGAAAAATGCCTTTCCATATTTTCTCCCATAAGCCATTACTTTAAAAGTTGGAGATTAAAAATGGAAACATTTCCCTAGCTTTATACTAATGTGGCATTTACACATTCTTCCATACCGTTTGAATGCACTCATCAGGCTGGCATCCATTCTGAGCACAGTGTAAAGTCTAGAAAGGCATTTTATTCGTTCCAGGTGTGCTTGACTGGCTTATTTATGGTCTGACTTCCTTTCATAGTGTGAGAAACCTTAGCCTTCTGCCAGCTGCAAAGGATTGGTAAGAAGAAGCATTTTTAAGTTAAAAAATATATAGCAATGCCTCTCTCTCTCTCTCTCTCTCTCTCTCTCTCTCTCTCTCTCTCTCTCTCTCTCTCTCTCTCTGCCACACTCATGCACCTTCTTGGATTGGTTAGTCCATGACATGTCTAAATAGGCATTTAACTGCACTCACCATCAAAGAAGGTGTCCCATGCAGACAACAGTATATTAACTTAATGAATACCAGTAAGGATAAGAAGGAAGGCACAGAGCTGTTAACTCAGCCCAAGTTATCCTTCCTGAGAACACTCATCACATTCAGTGGAAACACACACACACACACCCCTTTAAGCACTTTTTTCCCCATTCTTGGTTCCAAAAAAGCTGGGCGTGGGGGCAGGAGTGGGGGTGATCATCACAATGGAGTACCACTGAAAGACACCTGATTTCCACAGAGGCCATGTGATGGGCTTGTTTTGGATACACAAGCTATGTTTAAATGTTATCATTCATGGCTAACATCAGAAGGTCCCCAGCAGTATCTCCTTGTCTGACTACTTAAGTAGTCTCAATTAAAGATCACTATCTGCCTCTTTACTGGCCAGTCATTTTACAACCCAAATATGTCAATACTAAAAGATTAAAAAAAAATTGAAAGGTAAACTTCTGATACAATGAAAGAAAGTAAAATGTATTCTAATTTAAACAATTTTTTCACATACATGCAGAGCTAGACAAATAATTTGGGCTAAAATCACTGTTTCTACCTGCTATAAAAATTGTACTCATTTAGGACAACTTTCTAAATGTTTCTAAAATGACCAGGGTTTTTAAAATTATTTGAAGGAGCCATTTATAACAATCATGGCTTTAAAAAAGAAGCAAAACATGTGAATGATAGCAAAGAAGAGACATAATTGGCAATCAGCAATAAAAAGGTTGACAGGACTTGAACATTTTTAGAGAGGAAAATTACTAAATCCAAACAACACAGATTCCAGGAAAAAAAAAAAAACAAAAACAAAAACAAAAAACGAGTGCTTAACTAATAAGATCACATAGTAACTATGTTTCTTGGAAAAGAAAATTCATTTTTATTGGGAAGGTGTGGTTCAAAAAATTACCACATAATTTAGAGATCCACGGGAATCTTTGGCATTTCAAAACATGAGTGGAGCCTTTGGAAAAGCTCATCACAGCCCCTTTCAATCTTTGAGGAAGCTGGCACTCTGCGATGGAGTTGTTAAACAGCCTGGCCATGCCAAAATTCATCATAGCACTGCCCCAGGGAGGCTGCTAGCTGCCTGACCCTGGCGGCTCAAAGTGGGACTGGAACAAAAGGCTAGCATCCATTTCAAAAAGAACCCCAGGAAGCATCTGTGGGAGGATGAAGAGTGTTGAGGCAGAAGCTGGAAGACAGTGGGAGTGAGGAAAGCACTAGCTAAGGAAGGCAAAGAGAGCTGGGAGGAAAGCAGGCTGAGCCAGCAGGTTTATTGGCAGAAGTCACACACACGATTGCTAGGCAATGGTCAATTTCCAGACACTAATAACCACAAAGCAGTAAAATGAGAGATCGTGAGGAATGCACAAAGAAATGACAAAGTCAGGGAAAGGAAAGGAAGGAGAAAAGAAAAGGGAAGAAGGAAGCAAAGGGAGGAAGAGAATATAAAAGCAAAATGGAAAGCCACTTGAAGAAAGTAAGCTTTATCAACATAAATTACCAAAAATCTTTGTGTTTACAAACCGACCTTAGAGTCTATCTCGGATGGCTAATGGCATGCTATGCCTTTTCTTGTGCTGTCAAGAAGTATTACTGATTGTTAATATCATTCAAATCTTTATCATATAATTTACTTTATTAATCCCATTTGGGTTTAACATCGCTAGCATACAACTGCAAATAGCAATAATAATAATGCCATTGAGGTTGGTATCAATGATGCTGAAGAGCATTACATAAAATGTAGCCAAGGAGCAGCAGTGAGATGACAGGTTCTTATAAACCTTTACATTAGATTAAAGAAAAGTCCTGCAGATTCACCAAACTATGATCTTAAAATGATATAGCATCCTGTATCCTTTGATATTCCTCTAGAATTACTTCTCATTCTCCAACATTTAAAAAACAAATCTCAACATCCAAGGAGCATCTTAAAGAGAGTAATATATTTACATAATGTGTGATCTTTAACTCTTTCCTTCTGCTTCTGCACTTCTCCCAAGATGAAAGCCATACTTTCAATAAAACTTTGATTTGTCAAATGCCTTTTTAAATGTGTTATTTTTTTAACATTTTATTTATTTATCTTTAGAGGGGAAGCGAAGAAGAAGAAAGGGAGAGAGGGAGAGAAACATCAATGTATGGTTGCCTCTCGTGTGTCCCCTGCCAGGAACTGGCCCACAAGCCAGGCATGTGCCCTGACTGGGAATTGAACCTCGATCCCTTGGTTCACAGGCCCGTGCTCATCAAATGCCTTCTTAAAGAACAAAAATGCTATACCACTGTTTTTTTTTTAAAAATGGGCTAATAGTTTTAGATATTTTTAATTATTCACCCAAATAAGTATCTTACAATCATTTAAGTTCATGTAATTAAGCACTTGAACTGTCCTTGGTGGACTGGAATCCTCCCAGGGCATCTTCCATCCCTAGCAAAAGAAGTGGGTGAGAGCCATTTGAGTACAGCAAATCACCCAGATTCTGTCTCAGTCTATTGCACTGGTGGAATTTCTCAGGATTTTATACATTTCTGTTCATACATGAGATCTGTACGCCAAAGTCATTCTGATCAGCTCTGTGGGCTCTATCTAACATGATGTATTATACAACATGCACAGCCGCCCCCGTTGTCAACAATGGGGAGTGAAGGTGATTATAATATGAGTGAATTAGATTGTGGAATTAAAAAATCAGTGAGGTTGAAAACAATTATCTTGACAAGTAAAAACCTCAACTGTAGTAAATTTTTATTAAAATACAAAGTTTATAGAAATTAAACTTGGAGATACTAGGTCATCTCACCAAATGAAGGATTATCTGTAATAGACAGTAGTAGATAAATCTTGGAAAGATGACACTAAAGAAGCATTCAACAGGGTCCAATTAAATTGGTCTAAATATCAGAAAAATCACTTGTGAAGAATATCAAAAGTTTTTTCAAAATGATGAATCTGCTATAAGCTTACAAATTGCACTAGGGACCCATTAATTGGATTATTTTATGGTTTGTCTCAGCACTGAGTTTTAGAACTTATGTTAAATTCAGATGTGACTTCTAAGGAGAAAAAGAAAAGCTGTATCTGGCAATATATAGCTGTTTCTGGTGACATATTTTTAAAAGTTGAACACTGTCATCTTCCAACATATTTTCTACTATTTCCCCAAAAGGATCTTTATTTTTAGGGGTTTGTCCTGAACAATACAACACTCTTAAGAAAGCAGCTGCTTAGTCTAGGCTTATCTTTACTTAACTGGAGCCTCAATCAACAAATATTTATGAGTACATATTGGAGTGATCATAACTAACACTTCTAGGCATGTGGTAGTTTACCAGGTGATATGATATGACTTTATTTTATTAAACTTCACCAGAATGCTGGTGAATTTTGGTCTCCTATGGAAGTTGGGTCTGAACCTAAGTAAGAGTCATCAATTTTCCTGACATCGTACCAGGGAAGAGGCAAAACTAGATTCTGAATGCCAGACTCCAACTGGAAGCCTTCAGTCCTATAGAAAGATGCAGGGAAGTTTAAACCAGGGTTCCAGCCCTTCCTTACTCACTACCAAGTTGTAAAAATAAATACAGTGAAAACTACATAAGATAAGATAAAGTCACAGTTTAAGGCACAAGAGGTGCAAAAGCACTTTACATCCACTTTGAAACTAAACACCACTCCACTAGAAACAATGGCATTTCCAGTAAAGCAATTTGACTTAAAGGAAAAGGTTAAACAAGTCAGTGAATACCAACAAGTGTTCTTTGGCTAATACAGAGAGGTGGTCTTGGCAATCTCCTGGCCTCTGAGATTTTGCTAATCGTTTTTCTAAGAAGATACTTAAGTCTCCTTCAGACACTATCTTGAGTAAGCATTGTCATGGGAAAGTCTGGGTATTCCACTTTTTATAGTAATTGCACAGCTACTGTAAAGAGTGCAGAGAGGAATTTTTGTAAGCAGCTGCCAACCACACCCTAACCCCAGGCAGCTGTCTAGCTTTATGAAAGGCTGGTCTTGACAAGATGTGTGGATGGTGCACTATAAATTACCATCATTCAAAACAATGCAAAGTAAGTCTTGCCAATTGTGGGAGAAGGTGGATGGAGGACACAGAAAATCATATATGTGTCTTGGAACCTATAGATGACATCTTGGAATATCAAATGACAGAGGTTCAGACATACATTCTCACTGAAATGTTACTATTCAATGTACTGGTTAACCTAAAGTTCCTGTTCAGTAAACAATGTGACCCACATATTCCAACTGTAAAGGCCTGAGAGAGAGAGAGCAATCATTTACAGTTCATCTCTCCACACATATCCTCAGTGCTTTGGCCAGGTGGCCAGGAAGCACAGGAGTGAAGAAAGGGCAGACTTTCCAGTCATTCTTGGCAAAACCTCTCAAATCACCAATATTACAAGCATCTCCATTCACTGGTGCCCAATTGAAGTGAAAAAGTTGGGGAGAGGGGATGAACAACCTCTTGTAGGACTGCAATAATTTAAATAAGAAATAAAGCAGGACTCCTCAGTGGATTTTAGGAAGGTTTCTGGTAGAGCTGTTTCAGAGCCCAGAATTCCTAGCACACTTTAGGGCTGAATTTCCACAGGCCAAAGGGATATGGCCGACTTGGTGTGTTTGAGCCAGGTGATTTAGCATCCTGACCACTTGATTTTCCGGGAATCAGGAAACGAGTTCAAGCTATAAAATACCTTTCTGCTCATTTTTCACTGCTGCAGCTTCAGAGGTTACAAAAGTCTGTAAGGGCACAGAATATAAAAAAATGTTTCCCACTGCAGACCTGGAAGGCTGAGCCCTCGAGTCCTGAGTGGCCCATCATCAGAAAACCTTCCCTTTGTTACATCTGCTGGGCCTTCCACTAAAGAACTGAATTAGATAGACGGGGAAGGGGAGGAGGGAGTGGGGGAGTGGGGGATGGAAGGAAGGCTGGTGCAAGAATATATTTTCTATGTCTGGATAAGGGAACAGGATTCTAGGTAATTGCCTGGTTTTCTCATTGTTCTCGGCTGCCATTCTGAGATTCATAGAGGGGCTGAAAAGATCTCTCTTTTTTTCCTTTCCCTTCTAATTCTTCACCTCCCCCCACCACAGACCTTCCAAACAACCCCCCCTTAATCCTCTCCCTCCCCTCTCATGGTGCTTATTCCATCCTAGGGATGGAAAAAAAAGTAATTTGTCTGTTTTATTTATGATGCAATGAAGGTATGCTGCACGCGTCAGGATAGCCTGACACTGGTCAAACTATCTGACAGCCAAGAAGAACTGCCTTCATAGTCCAATGAGTGTATATTTTAACCATTTGTCCACCACAGCATATCACTAAGGCTTTGCCAGGATTCACAGCACTCTTTTTTAAAAATCTACTTTGTTACATCCCAATTAAACTTGGAAAATAAAGTACTTTCAAGGAATCTTTTGTCTTACATGTGTACCCTAAACTATGCAGGCATGTTTACACATCACTTGAAATTGTGTGAATATTCTGATGAAAGACAGACCTCTGGGGATGATGGTCTTAGAACTTCACAAAATTTCAGAATCTAGAACAGTTAGGCCACAAACCCCAAATCAAGACATGTAATTAAGTGATCAGATCCAGAAAGTGAAATTTGCTCAAATGAAATAGAAATTTCAACCTATATCTCCTCAGAATTAAAAAATGAAAGCACAAGTCAAAGAGCTAGAGTAGTACTGTTATGAATAATGCTGAAAAAGTGCATGCCTAAGTAAAAAGCCCTAAAAAAAATAAATATTTTTATCCCAGAAAGAACCAAAGTTGGTATTTGATAGTCTGTTGTCTAAGTTTCAATCAAAATGTTTTCTCCACCATTTGCAAATTGGGAGTTTTAAGAAAGAATTTGACAGCAGCAAACTGAATGGTCAAAGAGAACATTTTATTACATTTATCCCTTTTCAATTCCCATTGCATTATACTCAGTGGGTCCCATGATCTACTTGCCAAATGCACACTCACTTGGGTACACTCTGAAGTGTATTCTCCCTTTACTTTCAACAACAAACCCCCAGTTCCAGAGGGCCTGCCTCACATCCATTCTCTCTCTATCCCCTGTTGCTTTGCCACCAGCAATTTAATTCTCTTTTTTAGACATAAAAGGACACACTGGGTTTTAACAATTATACTTTTGATTTCCTCATAAAAAACAATGCTCAGAATTAGGCCCTAGACAATCTGTTCTTGCCCTGCAAAGGCCTGTGGGGCAAGATTTCCAGAAGAACCAATGGGATTTCTGCTGACTGAAAATATTTTTATTTTAATAAACTACAAAAGAAAAATACTGGGAAAAAAACTCACAACAGGTTCAGAAATGTAATGTAATGCACGCAGCATGAAACAGAAACAAAGACCCAGCAGACAGGGAGTGTGATGAATGGTCCTAACCACATCGTATTTATTTATTTTTTTTAAAATCTGCATTTGCCTTTCATCTGCAAATGAAAGGAATGGGGAGAAAGTTAATATGCATTCCAAGGAATTTCTTTTGGTGTAACAAGAGCAAACGCAAATATTATAAACTCAAGCAGAATTAAGACTCTAACAGCAACAAAGATACAGAATGGCTGAAAAACCAGGGTTCACACTGTGGGTTTTTTTGCACTCAGCTGTGGATGGTGGCAAGAAAACACAGTACAATGCAGACTCAAGACACAGGAGTAACCACAGCGCCGAATGCTTCTGCTTTTCAAATCAAATGTGAAAGTTGGTTACATTGAGTTTTCTCGAGATGACAGAAAAAAATGTTTAGTACCCTTTTTCATAATTCAATGTATACTTAAAAATTCTAAGAGAGTCATTTAGAAACTCAAAGCATTAAGATTACTTAATAGTACATACATATACACATTGGAATATTATTTGATATCTCCAAGTCATGTAAAAGCCACCCACCTTTTTCTCTGTAAGCATTGTTCCCAAGGTGTTAGGAGGAACAAGGCAAATCCAACTATGTGATTTTTGCAGCATTCATGATGCAACTGACAGACCATAAAAGTTAACATAGTTTGGAAAGGTACTAATTTATAAATAGTTGATTAGGGATACCTCACTAGCCATGGAATAAAGTACACATATTTTTTGTAAAAAAGGGCGTTACGTATTTTATATATACATATGGGGGGGGGTGTGTGTATGTGAATGTGAATGAAGAGAGAAAAAGTATCATTCTTTTAAACTGTATCAGTATTTGTGACACAAAATGCACACAAATTTCACAGGTTGAAAGTCTTCAATTTTTAGTGAAAAACAGCCAATCTACCCAATATTGTAATCCTCTAAATATCTGTAAGACTCAAGAGTACTTTGTACATTTTGTTATTATATTTAATTTTTAATATTCAAGGATTTGTAAGTAGTATTCATTTAAAATGAAAGGACACAACACAAATAACTTTTTAAGATTTGTTTAGATTAAAGGCATAGCAATGCTCATAGCACAGGGCAAAATATCCCTCGAAGATGAGCTTCTTTGTTACATATAAACATTTTATACTTGTTTTTTAGTTCTGGAAAAGAATAATTATATGTTATTGGCCTTGGCAATTATGATAGGATAGAAAAATATCAATAGAGACTAGAGTATTTGACCATAATAAACTTACTAAAACAAAATTCTTTATAAATGGATGAAACTAACAACCATGATTGCATGTACAATATCAACACGATATGGAATGGACTTGATTAAAATAAACTTGCTAATATAAAACTTCATGGCAGTAAAATAAACATCTGGATGATAACCTATGCAAGTGCTGAATCTCCCTGTTTCAAATTTTGAGAGGTTCATAATTTACATTTTCAAAATAGTTCAGATGGGCTAACAATATACATCACATCACTCTATGTAACCTGATTGAATTTCACATTGGAAACTGACAAGACTCCTCCATGATCTTCCCTTATAGTAATTGTCCTGCCATTTTGCGGCTTTTGCTCCACCTGGTTCGACCGCAGCCATCATAAATCGCAGACTACAAAGAAGCAGGATTTGAGAGCCAGCTCCAAAAATCTAAGTTTCAAAAATTAAACCACTTACAGCCCCTCCCCTTCATTTAAGACAATAAATTTTGTGCTGGTATTATCTTGCTAAATAGTAATTGCACATTAATAAAAACATATGTGGTGAGAAGCAAATAAGTTGCACTTCACAAAAGCATCTCCACACAAAATCATATTTTTCAAACTGCTTTAGAAAAGGAACTGAGAAAATGCTGGCAAGTAAATAGGCAGGCAAGCAGCAAAAGAAATTCTCAAAGGTATTTCCAAACTTGCAATTCACAATGTGAAAATCAGTGTGAGCTGCAGATTCCTGTAATATTCCCAAGACATAAGTTTCCAAGCATTTTCCCCTATATTAGTTATTGTGTTTTTAAGGAGTGTTTTGCTCATTTTTCTGTTTTTCAATATACAAAAGCCATATAATTTTTTTCAGTATTTATGAATTTCTACACTAGAAAGGTGGCTTATTCTGCCCATTGAAGCTGATCTATTGAAATGATCATTTGCCACTTGATCATTTTTCACACACCTTAAACTAAGCCTTCACAATATCTCCAAACACTTTTCTCCTGGTCAGCAGAAAGTGGGACCTCCCCTTTGAAGTCCAGGAAACCTGCAATTAAACTGTTTGGGAATTCTGTTGTCTCGTATTTATCTGTGCATCAGTTACATGCATTTCAGTGCCTCTTCTTGAAAGGTTCTGATTCTCCTCTGGAATAGCTGCCTCTATTTAATCCATTCCTCTTTCAGGCAGAGACGTACATCAAACAGGAAAGAAATATTACAGAAAGAAATACCTATTTCCTCACACTTCTCAGATTAAATATCTTCAGCTGCAGAGAGAAACCTCTTTAAACTGAAATTAATTTCTGTACTTAAAAAAATCAGGTAGTATGTTTTACTTTCTCTGCATTTGTGGTGCAATTTGCAGACCTTAAAATTCTTAATATAAATACGTTTTTAATCTAAAACCCAGCCTGATGTTCCTCTTATTCTCCCAATTACCATTTCCCTCCCCGCTCCATTTGGGACCTTATTTGTTATCTCTCTTGCTCAGTGCTTATTCAAAAATGCCTTCAATCAAAAAAAAAAAATGGTCAGCAAGACAATACATAAAAAGGCAAGAGGAGAACACACTCATAGAGCTGTATACAATCTATAATTTTCTAATATAGAAAAATTTTCCCATAGTGCCATTCAAAAGAAAAAGGATTATTTACATTCACAGCTTAAAAAATAATTATACATACTTGTTCTCTATGCTCAAATGCTGCCTGGGTTGGGTGTATTTTGTAGAGGCAGAGTGCCCTCTGCAGGGGGAAATGTCTTTCTAACAGTCCCCTCTCAAGCAATCTCAAAAAAAAAAAAAAAAAAAAGCAATATAGCATTGATACTGAAAATATAAACAAATAATTTCTTAAATGGATTTGCTTATAAGCAATTTAACTACATGTATTTCCCCTAAAATATACTGTATTTTGATGTATAGAATGTGTCAAAATACAATATATTTTTTTTACCCAAATTTTTGTGGGAAAAATAAGGATGCACATTATACATGGGTAGTGCTAATTCCATGTCTATATAAATGTTTTTAATTCTTTTATTTATGCTTATATGTATTAAAAGTGTAACTCTAAAAAGCAATAATGATAACCATATGCAAAATAATACCCTGGCATATGATCATCGGTTTTATATATAAATAAAAAATTGAATTAAAAATTAAAATGAAAGATTTTTTTCCTGAAAGTTTGAACCAAAAATGTTGGTGCATTATACATGGCAAAATATGGTACTTGTTTGTACTTTATTTTTTAAAAGTTAGCGTAACTCACATTTCCAGTCACACAAAAATAGGAAAAGGCAACATTACTGTCACAGCCTCATGACGATATTACACTGAACACATGACTGTTGAACTCTAAGTTCCTCCCCAAATTAGAATAAGCACAAAAAATATATTTTTAGTAGTCATCCAAATGTGATGTGACCACTGTACCGTAGTACGACCATGATTTCTCCAAGAAATCTTTCTAGATTTCTGCTCTGGACTTAGGCTGGAGGTGGTAGAGTGAAAGAATTTTTCAATGCTTAGGAAATTGCATTGTGGTCCTTTTATTATCACTTTAATATTTTGAAATTGAGATGAGGTGTTACTGATTTTACTTCATATGTATTTCAGAAAGTAAATAAAAATACAAACTGAGAGAAATTTTAATGATTGAGTCATAACTACATAAACTTAAATACTGTGGTGAAAATTTGTACATTCTTCAAATCATTAAGGCTTTGATTCTTTCTTGAGTCTCTTATCATGTACCAAATACCCTATGACCTGTTCCTGAAAGTAAAGGAGAAGTCTGTGTTTTTAAGAAATGGGTTGCTTTTTGTTTTTTAAAGTTGTCATAGAGTGGATTCTATAAATGCAAAAAGTATGAGAAGGTGTCACAAATTCGTGGCATTTTCCAATTCCTAATACAGTCTTCAGGGGTAATTCCTTACACTTAAAAAAGACACTTCTGACTTGTGCCTTCATTGTTTTGCCCCCTTCACACCACAGAGCTTCTGCCAGCCCCGCCAGAGCAGACTTCCTTCCTCCAGTCTCTAAATGCAACCGGCAGGGGGGCTGATGAAGTGCTCATTTTTTACATCAGTCTTATAAAATTGCTTTCCCCATTAATTGTATCCATGGAAACAATACATTTGGCTGGTAAGGGACTCCTGAATAAAATTTAATGGGATTCTCAAAAAATGTGCAGGCTAGGGGGAGATGCGATAATGGGCCACTCTAGCAAATCAAGTTTTAGCCCAGTGCAGGATTAATTTCTTGTTTTCAAAAACTGTATTGAACTGAATCCAAATTAAACTAAAGATATAAAAATATCATTTCACTACCTGAAAAAGAATTTCAAAGCAAAGGGCAAATAGAAGTAAGTACTTCGGAAAAAAATTTTCTAACACCTCCTAGCAAAAAACAAACAAACAAAAAATCAGTGCTTGCCAAAATGGCAGTTCTTAATACCCAGGCTCTAATAATGCAAGCGTGGTCTCTTCTGGATAACCGATCAGGTCATCTAAGCAATGCTCTCAGAGGCACTTGCATTATTCTTTAAGCATCCCTGCAATCTCCTCTCCTCCCTGTCCCAAGAGGGCGTTCTACAAAGTCATATACATTCCCTTCTCTCTGGCTTTTTTATTCTCACCTATTCCTCAGTGCTTATAATCCTTGGGGCAATTTTGGTTTTATTTTTTTTCCTTAGCAGGTAAAGTATCTGTGTTACAGGATCTTAAGTCAGGCCTGCATATACCCATATTTAATTTGGAAAATGTGTGGGTAAATACCACTCATTATGGGATTAGCTAACAGCTGCAAGTCTGCCACTGTGAAAAGCCGATTTTTTTAAGTGCCATTTCTTTACATTAAGAAAATTTTCATTCAAAGCCCTTGGACATGATTCTTAGGATTAAACTGATATGATCTAGATGAAGAAAAATATTACTTTAAATCAAACAATAACATATGAATTTTTAATTACCTGTGATTTTTTTCTAAACTCAAATTATTCCTGCCTCTGAGTAGATAGTTTAAATATTTCTAATATGTAAGAATTTAGTTTCAATGCTTCTGCTTATATATGTATCATTCTTCCCCTGAAACAAAATGATGTTCCCACTATATCAAGTCTTTCCACATATGTGAGCTTTAAGCTTTGTTAATGCATAATCAAGAGAAGAAATCAGGACTGTTTTCCTCAGTCCAGAAACCAAGGTCAGCTTGTGAGAAAGTAAATGGGTGCTGGTTCTTAAGTGGAGTGTAAAGCCCTACCAAGTTCTCTTTAGGGAGAGGTCAGATGCAAATGAAACTCTGGAAACGTAAATGTAAACTAAGAACCAGGGATGCAGAAGGCCCTGGAGGGTGAATCCCCAAGGAACTGAGACTCAAGATAGTATCTCAAAGCCAATTCTCTTAAATAACAAGGTAGCCTAGTTCTCCTACCTACTAGATTTGATAAATCTAATTTGGATGTTGCTTTTACTGTCACCTAAATCCCAAAACCCTTAATAGAAGGGTTCATTTATTAAGGCATCAACAACTATCCAACCGCAACCAAACAGATATCACTTCTCATTCTCCAATATCATAGGTACATTTACAAATTTATGTAAAGCAAAAATATAATAAGAGCCTTGAAAATATTTGTACCTTTGACCTTGGTTTGTTTGTTTTTTTTTTTTAGGAATTTATCCCAAACAAATCTTTGCACAGTTGACACCTATATGCAAGAATACCACAGAATTATGTAATGCCTAATTTATAAAAACAGATCAGAAACTATATTTCTAACAATAGATAATGGATTAAATGAACTATGGTACTTTCATAAGATGGAATAGCTCACAAAGCAATTAAAATTATGTTTATGAGAACTTTTTAATGGCAGAGGGAAATGCCACAGTAAGTTAGTGGAAAAGCAGGATTTAGAAATCATTTATATAATTAATATATAAAAAGAAGAAAGACTGGAAGGAAATGCAGAAGCTTCACATTATTTTTTTTGTAATTTTCCATACTTTCTAAATTTCTACAATGAGCATCTATCTGTCTTCAAAATGAAGAGAACAACAAAAGTTGTCATAAATAGATATGCACCCATACACTGTAAGTGTCAATAAGACCAACCCCTAAGTGAGTCTTTTATAAACTGAATAGATCAGAATAGGCAGAGAAATGTTTGTCAGAGTGTTATACAATTCATTCCATAGATTCACCACTCAGTGAGCACTGTTCTGTGTGGATGAAGGGTATCACCTTAGGAAGCTCTCAGTTGGTCTAATGACAGGTGACCATGTAAACGTAAAAGTGGGTGCCTAAAATTAGGAATGAAACACAAGCTCTGGCTTCAAGAAGCTCAAGGACACTAAAAGTTCATCAAATATTTGTTCCATAATGTGAGATATATTGTAAAAAATAATTTCAAAAATATAGTGATCTTCAAATTCAAACTGTGATGGGGTACTTAAGGGGTTACAAAAACTATGTCATCTTAATTCTTCATCTAGATAGTGTTTATTTCTAAAATGCATGGTTAAAAACATGAATATAAGCCATCTCATCACATTTAGATGGAAATTTCATTAATTATTAGGTAGATTTGGCCCCTCCTCCAAATGGGTTGAGTCAAATTCTGTGAGATCTCCTGTTGCCTTTTGTATATTATTTATGCTTACCTTTTTATTAGAGTTTCTTGTACTTCTCTTTATCTTCATTGAGAGTTGACCTAAATTCTTCTGAATAACAGAAACCATGTCTTATTCACCTTTTACACCTCTCCATTAATGGCAGTACTCCATACAGTGTTTCAAATACTTGTATGAATGAACTAACAGATTTGAAGTTTATAATGGTATAAAGTTCTAATCCATTGTGCTTTTATCCTTCTCTGACCATTTTATCCTGTTTTGCTTTTCCCTCACCTAAGGACATTTTCATCATTGCTTTTGGGGAGAGAGAAACATCAATGCGAAAGAGAAGCATCAAGTGGTTGCCTCCAGTACACACCCACACAGGAGATTGTAACTACCCAGATTGGAGATCAGCCCAGCAACCTGGTATGTGCCCTGACCTTTTGGTCACTGGACAATGCTCCAACCAATGAAGACACACTGGCCAGGGCTATCTGATTTTTTTCTTAATGTTTAGAGTTTTTGTAATACATCCATTATACTTTTACATGACTGCTGCTCAATTGGTCATTCAGATAGTTAAATCCTGTCCTGTTATACATTAATTCTTCCACCTCTAAGAAGGCAGCCTTGGCAGAGATAATCACAAAGACATGTACATAAAGATGTCCAAAGCTGGGGAGTTCATACATTCATGACAAAGTGAAGCACAAAACTTACCCATAAGGATGATTCCACAAGCCAGCATGTAACCTATAAATATATAATTATTACTGATGAGCCCAAATAAAAAGATTGCAAAGAATGCATGGAGATCTGATGTTATGAAAGTTTGCAAATACAACAAAGGTCATGATCAAATAACTTTAGATACTAAAGCAATTCAAAAGGAACTTTAAAATAAGTGCTTATAGCCATCAACTAGATGAAAAAGATAATAGATATAGATTCCGCATGGCAGGAACAGGGTATTATGAAAAGTAGAAAATTTGAAAAAAAATCTGGAATTAAAAGACTATCACTGGAAAACAAAGGAATATGTTAAAGAGTGTGCAAAACAAAAAGGAAGATAAATTTAGTAAAGTAGAAAATAGATCTAAGGAAATCACCCAGAATCTGCAACAGAAAGTTAAAAAATATAACAAATATGAAAGGGAGAGTTAGATAAAGAGAAGAGAATGAAAAGATCCAGCATATAATAGTTATCTGAGAAAATGAAACTACAGAGAACAAAGAAAGGGATCGTTAAAAAATTTTCTCCAGATCTGAAGAAAGACATAAATTCTCAGATTTAAAAAACTCATCAGTTCCCAGACTAAAGACAAATTCACAATTAAAACACTGAAGTGAAACTATAGAACAGAGAGAGAGAGAGAGAGAGAGAGAGAAATTGTGAAAGCTACAAGAGAAAAAATAAACTACCTTCAAAGAAACAACAATCAGACCAACAGGAGTTCTATCATCAGCAACAATTAAGTGCACAAAGACAATAGTAAGTTCAAAATACTAAGGAAATATAGCATAACCTAGTATTCCATACCCAGCTAACAATCAGTTGAGGTCAAACAAAGGCGACTATCAAAGATATAAAAACTAAAAGCTTGCTAAGCAGAGACTCATCTGAAAGAACTACTAATGGATGTATTCAACCAGAAGGAAAATGAATCACGCAGGAAAGAATGGGATACAAGAAATAAGAGCAAGCAAAGAAATTGCTAATATGAGTTGGTAAATCTAAGTCAATAATAGCTAATTTTGGAGGGTTTCAAATCATAATGGAATCTTTGATAACAATAGCATGTTACCAAGGTTCTAGGGTTATTGTACTTAAGAGTAGGATAGGATTTTCATCACCTTCATATTGTGTTAGGTAAATCTAAAGTATGCATGTCAAATATTCTAGGGTAAATATTGAAAGAACTGAAATAGAAAGCAAACTTTAAATTCAGTAGAGGGGAGAAAATATGCAGGGGAAATAAAAAACATAATTCAGCTACAGGCATGAAAGTAGAAAAAAATTAAAAATATGGAAAATAGGAAACAAAGATACAAAAAAAATGTAAGTATCAATAACCATAATAAATTCAAATGATTTAGATTTTTTTAAAGAACAGATTCTCAAATTGAATCGAAGTTAATATCTAGCTATATGTTGTTTATTAGAGAGATGCTGTAAGGTGGCACTGAAAGACTGAAAATAAACTGATAAAAAAAGGTATACTAGGCAAATACCAGCCAAAAGAAAGCAGAATGCTAAGAATGAGATAATTTATAACTAAATGTTATAGTAATTATCTCTATGGGGAACGATAAGTGATTTCTATCATGTTCTTTATATCTTTCTGTAGTTTCCAAAAATTTTTAGTGCTAATATATTACTTTTAGAGTTTGAAATAATACATGTATTTTTATTTATTAAAATTTTATTTACTATTTTTTAAATTACATTTTATTGATTATGCTATTACAGTTGTCCCCATGTTTCCCTCTTTCTCCCCCTCCAGCCAGCACCTCCCACTCCCTCAGGCAATTCCTGCACCATTGTTCATGATCATATGTCATGCCTGTAAGTTCTTTGGCTACTCCATTTCCTATACTGTACTTTACATCCTATGGCTATTCTGTAACTACCTATTTGTACTTAATCCCCTCACCTCCTTCACCCATTCCCTCACACCCTGCTCCCATCTGGCAGCCATCAAAGTGCTCTCTGAACCCATGATTCTGTCTCTGTTCTTGTCTGCTAGATTTTTAGACTCAATTATTTTTTATGTATATTTTATTAACTATGCTATTACAGTTGTCCAATTTTTTCCTCCCCTTTATTCCCTTCTGCCCTACACTCTCCCTCCCACCAGGATCCCTGCCCTTTAGTTCATGTCCATGAACCATACATATAAGTTCTTTGGCTTCTCCATTGCCCATTCTATTCTTAACTTCCCCCTGTCTATTTTCTACCTACCATTTATGCTTCTTATTCCCTATACCTTTCCCCCATTCTCCCCTCTCTGCCTCCCAACTTATAACCCTCTATATGATCTCCATTTCTGTGATTCTGTTCCTGTTCTAGTTGTTTGCTCAGTTTGTTTTTGGTATTTATTTTTTAGGTTCAGTTGTTGATAGTTGTGAGTTTGTTGTAATTTTATTGTTCATATTTTTTATTATCTTCTTTTTCTTAGATAAGTCCCTTTAACATTTCATATAATAAGAGCTTGGTGATGATGAACTCCTTTAACTTGACCTTAGCTGGGAAGCACTTTATCTGCCCTTCCATTCTAAATCATAACTTTGCTAGATAGAGTAATCTTAGATGCAGGTCCTTGCCTTTCATAACTTTGAATACTTCTTTCCAGCCCCTTCTTGCCTGCAAGGTTTCTTTTGAGAAATCAGCTGATTGCCTTATGGGCATTCCTTTGTAGGTAACTTTTTTCCTCTTGCTCCTTTTAAGATTCTCTCCTTATCTTTAATCCTGGGTAATGTAATTATGCTGTGCCTTGGTGTGTGCTCCCTTGGGTCCAACTTCTTTGGGACTCTCTGAGCTTCCTGGACTTCCTGGAAATCTATTTCCTTTACCAGATTGGGGGAGCCCTCCATTATTTTTTCAAGTAAGTTTTCAATTTCTTGTTCTTCCTCTTCTCCTTCTGGCACCCCTATGATTCGGATGCTGGAACATTTAAAGTTGTCTGGGAGGTTTCTAAGTCTCTCCTCATTTTTTTTAATTCTTGTTTCTTCATTCTGTTCTGATTGAATATTTATTTCTTCTGTTAGTTCCAAATCGTTAATTTGATTCTGGTCTCCTACTTTTCACTGTTGGTTCCTTGCATATTTTTCTTTATTTCACTTTGCACAGCCTTCACTTTTTCCTCTATTTTGCAACCATACTCAACCATTTCTATGAGCATCCTCATTACCAGTGTTTTGAACTCTGCATCTGATAAGTTGGCTATCTCTTCATCACTTAATTCTCTTTTTGGAGCTTTGATCTGTTCTTTCATTTGGGCCATATTTCTTTGTCTCCACATGCCTGTTACATTGTAGGAGGCCAAGCCTTGGGTATTTGCCAGGGTGGGGCAACCCATGTAGCTGTGTTGTGGTGCAGTCTAAATAAATTTCTTTAATTCCTTGGTTGTCCGACTTCCATACAGTTCGATTTTCTGGCAGTTCTGGTTATTTTTTTTTTGTTTTTAAATTTGTTGTCCATTTTTTGGTTGTGCAAGGAGGCAAAGTGTATCTACCTATGCCTCCATCTTGGCCGGAAGTCCTTTTTGTTCCTCATTTCAATGCAGCCTTTCTGGATGAAAAATTGTCACAGGTAGCATTCCTTTTCATAGATGATTAAAGTTGCTCTCATCTCAAGATAGATATTGCAGTCAGACATGTGTCTTTCACCTCTTCTCATCCATTGGGAGACACAGGCAGCTGCACTGTGATCATCCAGTCATCCTGGAGGAAGAAGAGATCCTCAGAGTCAGAGAAATCCCATGCCTGCCCATCTGAGAGCCCTTCTTTATCTCAAATCTTCTTGTCCATCTAGATTCAATTGGTGATGACATGTATTTATTGCCATTTTATTGTTCATAGTTTTGGTTTTCTTCCTTTTCTTAAATAACCCCCTCTAACAGTTCATATAATAATGGCTTGATGATGATGAACTCCTTTAGTTTTTTTCTTGTCTTGGAAGTTCTTTTTCTGCCCTTCAATTCTAAATGATATCTTTGCTGAGTAGATTAATCTTGGCTGTAGGTCCCTGCTTTTCATTACTTTGAATATTTCTTTCCAATCCCTTCTATCTTGCAAAGTTCCTTTTCAGAAATCAGCTGACAGCATGGAAACTCCCCTATAGGTATTTTTAATTATTAGTAACTTTATTAATATAATATAACTTAGAATCCCCAACATTGCATTTTATTTGAATCCCTAAACAAAATACATGTATTAAATCTTTATAACAACTTTGAGGGAAATATTATTTCTGCTTTATTTTGCACATGAGGAAGCAAAGGCACAAAGACTTAAATAATTTGCCTAAGGTCACACAGCTAGTAGAGACAGTACCAGGTTAGAAACATAACTATGTATATTGGGCATATCAAGTCTAATACATAAGACACAATTCCGAATTTACAAAGATTACTTTTGCATTTTTTATCTTTTCCAATAAAAATATTTCAATGAGAAGATATATTTAACATTTACTACTAACAGTGGAATTCATAGACAAAATTTCTTTCTATAATTTGGTTCATGTGTTTATACTTCAGAAACATAAAACAACAGCAGCAGTGTGTCTACCAATGAATAAATCACAGCTTTTTCAGGTTAAAATTCTGTAACAGATATAATTCTATTGTCATACTTTAATTGCTTCTGGTTGGTGTCAGCATGGTGAAGTGTGTAAAAGTTTAACCAGTTTTTAAATATTGAAAACTTAGAGAGTATTTCCATCCATGTTTTCAAATTCTGGCTATAAAATGCCTGGCTAGAACTAGCTCCTATCTGGATGGCTGTCTTTCTCAGATTATATCTCCCTTTTCTTTTTAAGCAAATATACAGTTTAGAGTGAATTTTAAGATAAACACATAGTATATTTAAAAATAATTTCCACAACTACAAAAATAGATAAAAAACATTATTAGAAATTACCTTCACCAATATTTACAGAGCCAAAATAACTTATCATTCATAAGTAATAGATGCATTTCTAACCAAATGGATATTGAAAGAAAAAGGTGCATTTTGCTAGCTCTATCAGAAAGGGACTTGCAAATAACATGTAGACAATTATAGTTCCGAGAACATTCAATTGGCCACCTATCTTGGCTGAATTACAATAATGTGCATTTTGGCAAATCATATCATTTTACAAAGTCATTTTAAATATACACTCTATTTCTTCTCCTACCTCTCAAAATAATTCTCTAGAATGCTTGGAACTTAAAAGAATATGCAGATACACCCTGAATATCCCATCACAACCAGACTTTACAGGAAGCAGGTGAACTTTTCTCCAGCTAGACTTCATATTCCTAGAAGGTACCACCACAAAGATCCATGTCTATCTACACTGACACTGCCCTGGCAGCATGTTAAGCATGCTGGAGTGAATGACAAATTTGTCAGAGGCCCCATTTAAAAAAATAAAGACAATGGTAAATGGTAGACTGTTAGAAAATTGTCTCTTCCAAGTAATGAGATAGGTTTATAATTTTCAAAAGCTAAGATGTGTTTTGTATATTTCACCCACTATATAATAATGTTCATATTTATTTATGGTATCACATTATAATGTACAAAAAATGGTTTTGATGAGGAGGAAAAGAAGAAGACGGATCTGGTCAAGAAACAGGTATAAATGACCCATGGACATGGACAATAGGGTGGGAATTGACTGTGGGAGTAAGAGGATGCTCAAGGCAGGTGAGAGCAATGGGGAGAAATTGGGACAACTGTAATAGAACAAGAATAAAAAAAGTGATTTTGAGAAATGGGGGTGGAGGCATTCTAATGCATAGTAATAACATGTGCATGGGGCTCTGGAATATAAAACTAATTATTTCATTTATCTACTCATGGTACTATTGAGAGTATTATCTTATGCATAATTAACAAGGTTTTGAAAGTTTAACATAAAATATTATAGCATTTCTTACCAACTTACATTGAAAACTCTTATGTGACCTATACGAATAACTTAGATGTGTACTTTCCACCCAGTCTGGAAAAATGATAAATACTATATTGTGATAGTACATCTTTATTTTCAAAGATACTCTCTCCATGAGTAAACTATAAAGAGCAAAATAAAGTCTACCTGAAGGCTATTATAAATTTTGGCTCACTTTCATTTCACAAGTGGCCATGCCTATTGACCTTAAAATTGCACAAATTAAATTATTGGCATGACCATATAAATCTCCTGTGTAACTGCAGAAAACTCTGTCTAACTCATTTGCAAGTGTCTCAATACTTATGCCATTGAATCATTATAGGAGTTAGTGGAAACAATATAAGCCACACAAATCGTACTAATAAACGTAGTAACTTATGAAACCTTGCCGGTAGCCTTACTCTCATTCATAAATATGGTCACCCAAATAAAAATACTATCTCCTGTTCCTGACTTTTTATTCAAAATAATCAATGTCTGCAAGTCTTATGTTAGTGTTGCAATTAGTCTGAAAACTGCTCATTATGCTAGCTAGTAACAAACAGATTGAACAGCCTGGGTTATCCTGGAGCTGAGACACCAAGACTGAAAAAAAGACCAGAAAGCACCACTGAAAAGATAAGTAACTAAACAGAGTGGGAGTGCTGGATTACTAAATTCTGGAGACTGGGATTAAGGCACACTCAGCACTGACAAACATGTGTGCCAGGCACAGCGGTAGGTGCTGTTTCAAACATTTGAACAGAGTCACTTAGAAAAATTACACATTTTCCTGTAGCTGCACATAAACAAATATTCTTAAATACAATATTTCCAAAACCTGGAGTGAAGGATGACTACAACTAAATGTCTATATTCAAAATAAGTGCTTTTTCAATTTGCAAAATACAATATGCTTTTAGTTAGAAGGGATGGACATTTTAAAGGGGGGACATTTTTGTATAAGGTCCGAAGACTATAAACATCTTGTCCCATTTTAGAAAATGAGAAATGGATCATGTAGAATTCTTTAATAACCTTTTTAATATGACATGGACTGGCTTTAAATCTGCTTTTCTCTAGAACAGCACATACCAGGCATTTGGCAAATATTTGTTGAGGGAATGAGTGAATATTTTAGCCACTTTTATTTTACCAAAATAAAAGACAACATAAAATTCATTCCAAGGTACTTCTGAATAGATAACTCTCGGATGTGTAAAACCAATTAGGACATAGTTTTGCTACCAACTCTGAAGGCAAGATCAACACTCAGAGAGCATTACCTCTTTTAACTCCAAAATACCATAATAGTAAGAAGGTTGTTAACATGTGATATTGAGAGAAGTTCAAGACATACTTGCCTTGCTCAAATAAAAAGCCATAAAAACTGAAGGATGATTCCTGTTTTGGTGAGAAAACATCCATTTTATAACAATCTATAACCCTCTTATTGTCAGTGTGCAGAGTATAGCAATCATTCCCTCTACTTTTGGATATAGCCCTTAAAAGTTTTTTAAACAACATGTACACTGAGAAGTACATAACAGGTAGTGACTTAATAAGGATGCAGTGATGCCACATATAAATCAGAGAGATGACTAACTCAGGCCTTCTTTAAATCATTCACAGAAAATTTTTTTTATTTCATGAAGCCACACAAAAGAAATTTCAGCCATTAACCACATTAAAATGTGAGTTACAATAACAGAGACTTGATAACATTGAGGTAAAAAAGTCAAACATTCTTGCCAAGTGAAAGCATGGGGGAAAATGTCTGACTCTTACCTTCAAGGTAAAATTAATTATTAATTGGAAAAGTGTGGACATGAAATGATTGCTATCAATATTTTAATACTTTCAGTGCTAATTTCATTCCCACCCTCACTTTTTGTCTATTGAAAAAGCAAGAGAGGTCTGTTTACCTTCAGTGAGGCTTGCTATAATGATCACCTTAAGAAGGTTTGTAATATTTGAAATGCTATGGATCTTCCTGTTCTTGAATTTCTAATATTAAACAAACTGAAAAAAGATTTACATTCTAGTCACATAAATTAACAATTCTACTATTCTTAGAGGGCTCATGAAATATTAGGTTGCTAATTTCTGAACATTAATTTTTTAATTCCCACCCACCGGTGCTGCAATTCATGTTGTGTTCAGATTTATATTTTATCATAAAGATGTTGTGATAATTCATAAAACTCAAACTTTGTGCAATTAGAAAGTTAATTTAGCAATTAGCTGAATTCAACCTAACTCATTTCTAGGGCCAAACTGGCAGAAATGCCTAGCCAAAATGCATCCGGTTTCAGGTTTCACAGAACTTATCTAAGACACCTTAAGAATTGAGGTATGGAATGGATATGTCACAAACATGGATAAAGAAGAAAAATTACAAACTCTGCTTTAACTCCTCAGGGTCCATTGTCTCAGAGAGAAAAAAGCATCTTCAGAACCTGAAGGTATGAGCACCCAAAAATCTCAGATTCAAGGTTACCTCCAATTTGCCTCAGGGAGGGAGACACAACCCTTAACTGCTAATACCAAGGCTCCAGGGGAAATAAGAAAAGAGCCAACAGAGGTTTGAAACTGCTCAGAGCATTTAAAGCCTACAAGGACTGTTCTAGGGACAGTAGTCACTAGAAAAAGTCACATTACATTTTTTAAAAATTAAAAGACTGCCTACTGCCACATGGAACCCTGAGCGTATGGAGGCTGTGCCATAGGATGTCCTGAACACTTGCCTCAGATTTGTCTTATTTTCTGTTTTTAACATCATACATCTCTTACTTTCTATAAGCCTCCCTACCTCCAGCCCATGACCAAATTCTTCAGTTTTACCTGTGACGCTGACTTCTCCAAGACAGCAGCTCCATCTGACGTTACTCCTGTAAGCCCAGTGGTAAACCACAACTCTAGGCACCTGTTCAGGGAGGTGGGTATTGTCCTAGTTGGCCACTGCCTGGAACTTTGCCATCATACTCAACTCCTTACCACTTTTTCACCCACCACATCAAAACAATCAGTAGATGCTACTGATTCTTTTTTCTAAATGGATTTCAAACCTGTCCAGTTCTTTATCTCCATCAGTGCACCAGCTGCTTCATCCAGGCCACCATCACTCTTGCCTCTCAATGGCCTTTTAACTGACTTCCTGCACTAGTCAAGGTCCCTCTGCTCCATTCTCTGTACTGCAGGCACAGTGCTGCTGCTCAAAACTCATCTAGCATGTCACTCTACAACTTAAAAATCTTAGAGGTTTCCTTACTTCACTCAAGATAACCGCCACACTCTCAATCACATGTTCAGGATTCACCCCTGGCTTTCTTACCAAGCCTCATCTCACAAATCCGACAACTTCTGCACTCCTAAATACAGAGACCCGTGTTCTTTCTCACTTTAAAGGCTTCTGTGCTTAATCTAACCTCCCCTCGTGAGAATAAACTAAATCTCTTCCAAGACATGAAACACCACACAGATACAACTCACTGTATTTGGTTCATGAACTAATCTTATTCATAGTACTCTTATATTACTATTTCATTGGAGCTCAAATTTCAGAGAACAAGAATATTCAAAATATATCATAGAAATTCTAATATTTATCAAGCACCATGTTCTTGTCACTGTTCTAAACATTTATTTGTATTAATTTATAATCCTCAGGACAACCCTATGAGTTGATCTAGTTATTATCCTTATTTCATAGATGAGAAAACTGAGACGCAGCTAATAAGTGGAAGAGCCTGGATTCAAATCTAGGGCATAAGATTCCAAAGTTAACTACTAACTTGTCTGTAACTCCAGAGACAGTCAAGAAGAGCAAACTACATTTGAGTCTATAACACATAATGGCAAATGGGTATCATTGGACATTAATAAAATCTTTCAATGTCAGGATTAAGGGTAGTTATGATGACCAGCGTGTCTAGTCCGAAAATATCTGCAAGAGTTACCTTTGTAATACAAACATTACATCCCCTAGCTCAGTGCACACTCCATCAGGGGAAAATTTCCCATATTATATTAACGTTTTAGGCCTACTTTGAGAAACAATAAAGTAGAAATATCACACTGTAGAGTTATGATGCTGCCAAAACTAAAACTACATAATTAATGTTACAGAAAAATGTAGGTTCCCCATACTTTGAAATCTAAACTGTATGTCATTTTACCATTTATAGTTTATTAACAAAATTAGATGCAGCCTTTTTTATATTAACTGCTGTACATTTTTCTGATGTTAAATCAATACAGTTTCCATTTTTCATGTAATAGAAATTTAGAAAATTAAATACATCAGACAAATGGTCATAATGCAACCATAAAATCAAGTCCAAAAGATTAAAATGATGGCTATTATTTATCATGAATATTTGCATTCCCAAGTAGTAAAACTCCTAATTGCTTTCCATGGATTCTTATAAGTATAAAAGCAAAATATGGATCAATGGATTGGCATTTTCCTTCTTCCAGACCTAAAAATCATCATCATCATCATCATCCTGGGCACAATATGTTGTCAATAAATACCTCATTAATTAACGAGCTTATTAATTCTTATAATAAGCTTGTTTAGTTAGTAGGGCATCTAATCCTTAGTATTTTAAATATGAGGGGAGGGGAGAAATTACTTAAATCTGGTATAGTGAACCTTATTAAAAAGCATTTGAGGGTTGGAATAAAAAATAAGGGTATTTTAGAAATTGAAAAAATAGCTTTAGCAATATAGATTGAAAGTAGCCTTTGCATATCAAGTTATTCATTCATTCACTTATATTTATTGAGCACATACTATGTGCTGGCACCATACTAGTTGCTTGACAAACACCACTGAATGAATAGACCTGCAGAGCTATAATCCATACAGTGTGAATCTCAACATGGTAAATCACCAACATGAGGTTAAATTGCGAAACTATGAGGTCACTGAAATACATCTTCCCACTTTCCCTTTCTGTATTCCCAAATGCTGCCTCTAGTACAGCTTCCAATCACCCCCACATAAGCCTGATCTCTAACAGAGCTTCTACTTCAAATGATCCCTTTCCCTTATCTCAGATTTAAATTTCATTACCAAGAAGCTCAGTTCTTGGCTGAGAAGAGTCAAAGACATGATTTGCATTAGGACATGTGTGATTGATAGCTGCTTGCTGGCATTTTTTCTAATGGTGTTTGCTAACCCAGAGGAATGACTCACTGATCAAAAAAAATCAGGTAATAATAGCTGATATTATATGGAAAGTAGAGTTATTTGGGGGAGAGAAGTTTTTTGGGTCCTGCAAGACTCTCAATAAGAATTCCTGCCTCTAGCTGTAAATAAATGAACCTTGAATGGCATCACCTTTGTGATGAAGCTGTAGCCCAGAATGTTCAACAAAATAAATAGTCCAAAGGGTGAGGATAAAGAGTGAAATCCCTAATAAATAACAGGATAGAAAATCCAGAAAGGGCAGACCCTAATCCCCGGAAACAAAAACAAGCCCAGAATGACATTCTTGGCTTATCTGAAAATTATCCAAATATGCAGCTGAATTTTCTTCATCCTAGTATCCTACCTTTCCAACATCCCATAAATCAATTTTACTGTAGCATGAAGGTTTTTAATCCCAAAGATGTTAAACCCAATAAGGGAATTTATTTAACATTATAAATTGAAATCTTGCTCTATTTACAGCATGGGCCCTGGTCTTTCTGTTGAAAAATGAACAAGTCACTCTTTGAAATCTTGCCGTATTGACAATGGTATTAAATCTTCAGGTCACTTATGCTCCATGAATTCATGAGATAAGTAATAAGCATTGGCCATGTAACAAGTTTCAGATGTGTCAGCCATAAAAAGAAAGGTTCTTAGATTGTCTTCACTGATTTTCATAACTCTTTACAACCAACCTTACCAACTACAATAATAGCATCACTAATATGTCCATAATTTTATTTTTCCTACATTAAACCAAGCTAGAGCAAAGTAGTACATGGAGCACTGGATGACCTATTAGGACCAGCTTTTGTGAGAATCAGTCCTTAACTCTCAAAAATAAGTTCTAGAAAAATGCTCTATTTCACAAAAACAGTTTTCTTCCTACTTACAAATGTTTGTTGATCTGAATAAACTTGTGCTTTGTTAATAAACAAAAATGCTTTTAAAATTCAACCACAATGAAACATTCCATCCAGACCTCATTATTTGCCATTTCCATGCCTCTTCAGAATTTCTGAGTACTCCCCCATATGTCCCAAAGTGACAGAAGAAAAATCTGTTCCCAAGCTACTTTTAGCTAAGTAAATACTTGGAAATTCACTCTGTGGCTAAGAAAACATATCATTATGGCCTTTCAAAAGCATCTTGTAAACACCCAGCTTTGAGCAAAGTAGATAGATAGCTATTTTAGAAAAGAGTGGATTCCTAATTTTCAATTCCAGTGAAAGCATGGACATTGAAAAGAGTCCCTATATATTTGCCCTGAACTATCCCAGTGGTAATAATCATCAGTCTGTATTTTAATTGTCCCTTCAACTGCCTGTATCTCCTTGTACACAGGAGAACATGGACTGTGTTTTGGTCACTATTGAGAACAACGTACCCAGCATATAGTAGGTGCTCATATTAGCATTTATTCTATAAATGAGTAACTCCCAGATGGGTGACAGAGAAAATTAAAACCTAGTAGATTTTAAAGGAATTACAGGACCCAAGCTCTCTGGGCCTTGATATTTATTTTCTCATGAGGCCAAATCTTTTGTAGGCATCAATAAATGGGCTTGGCATTTGGAGATGGGGGAGTCTGGTGGTGACTCTTAGCAAGCGTAACCCTAATGGCAGTCACAGTCTTCTCAGCAGGTCAAAGAAGTTAGTCTAAAGCTAATCCAAGGCCTAGAAGTAGAAATTAGCAAGAGAAAAAGAGATCATTTACTCAAAATCTGAATGCTCAAATAATTTAGAAACCAAATGTGTTGGTCAATCAATTAATTTCACAATTCTATAAACCCATATAGCCCATTGGGCTGCCATGTAACAAGGCATGCCTTCATCTAACATTTAGGGTTATCATCAGAATGTTTTCTTCCTCTAGAATTCATAATCAAAAGTTGACTCTATACTTTGCTATGGAAGGCTTAGAACCATTTTAGATAGGAGCAGGAGGAGGAAGAATGACATGGTGGAAGAAGAAATAGAAGAAGAAAGCAGAAGAAGGAAGAGGTAGATGAAGGAGAAGGTAAGAGAGAGGAGAAAGAAAAACCTCACAGATGCTTAGGGTGACCTTGGCCATAATTAGATTTTTTGGAGCATCCTCCAGTCTTTTGCTGAAGGTGAAGTTGGCCTTACTTTGCCAAATGATAAAATTTTAATGAGAAGCCAAACCATGAGCTTAGATACAGAATAAGAAGGGGGGTAAAGGCTTCAAAGTAAGGTTATGAATTATAGTTATTAGAAGATAAACAAATATCCAATCTTGAAGAGCAGAGGATTAGCTGACAAAAAGAAATAATGATATCAGCAATGGTGATGGTGATTGTGATGATAGAGTTTACCACGGCCAGAAAGGCTCATTTAGTCCTCAGAACTACCCTATTAAATAGATAACATTCCATTTTTATCATCCTCATTTTACAGATGAGGAAAAGAGAATTAAGTTAAATGCAAAACTTCACATAGCCAGCAAGTAGCAATGCCAGCCTGTTTATTCAGGAATTCTGGTTGCAATATTCTCATCCACCTTATAACTTTCCTATAGTAACTGCAACAAATTATTACAAACTTCATGGCCTGCAACAACAGAAATTTATTCTCTCACAGTTCTAGAAGCCAGAAGGCTGAACTCAGTATCAGTGGGCCAAAATCAAGGTGTCAACAATGCTACACTCTCTCCACAAACTCTAGGGGAGAATCCATTGCTTTCCTGTTCTAGCTTCTGGTAGCTGCCAGCATTCCTTGGCTTGTGGACACATTACTCTAGATTTCAAGGCCACCATCTCTCTCGGCTCTGTTTTCACATAGCCTTCTCCTCTGTGTATATGTGTGAAATCTTCCTCGTCTCTCTCTAAGGAAACTTGCGGTTGCATTTAGGGCCCACCCAGATAATCTAGAATAACAAACATCCCCACTCAAAATCCTTAACATCTGAAAAAACTTTCTTTCCAAATAAGGCAGTATTTACAAATTCCAGATATTAAGACCTTATCTATATAGGGGGGTGCATTTTTAGTCTACCACATCCACCCTATTTGCTACAATACTTTTCAATACTTTGGGTAAGCACTTTAAAAAAAAAGCACATTGTTTTTGCAAATAAATTGAACGACTCCAATTCAGCAGTTAAAAAAGCAAATATAAAATTAGAGATCTTTTAAATAGTTTTTAAAATTACATAAAGATTCTAAAGACTATTTACTATAACTTAACACTCTTCTTTAGATCCCTGATTTGTCATTCAAAACCTCCAACACAGATAAGAGTGACAGCTCTTAGGAAAACATTCAATTGGCTCCATCTCTGGCTCACTGAGAGTCAATCAACAACAGCCAGAATAACATGACGAGATAGCCTCTACTATTTTCAGATAATCTTAGTGTGCAAAACTCTTCAGGAACTTCCTATACTAATGTGAAGTGCCCTTCACTTTCAAAAGGAACTATAATAGAAGTGTAGCACATGCCTCAGTGTGGTACACAGTGTCCTCCATCACCTGGTACCAATGACTCCTCACATCACCTACCTCACTATCCCCTGTCCTTCAATATAGTCTCTTTTCCCCCCAAATAATGCAAATTTAAACTTCTGTTTTTCTCATGGCTCTTTGCTCACTTGGGAAACTTACTCCATCTTTCATCAGCCCAAGTTCACAATCTACTACCATAATAAGACACCACTTCACATCCATCAATATGGCAGAAAGAAAGAAGGGAAGGGAGGGAAAGACAGAGGGAGGGAAGGAAGGAAGGAAAGAAAGAGAAAGAAAATATCAAGTATTGTTGAAGATGTGAAGAAATTGAGACACTTGTACACTTGTTGGTGGGAATGTAATATGGTGTAATTGCTGTGGAAGACTGTATGGAAGCTCCTCAAAAAATTAAAAATAGAATTACCATACGATCCAGCAATTCCGCTTCTGACTACATATCCAAACGAGTTGAAAGTAGGATCTCAAAGAGATATTTGCACACCCATGTTTATAACATCATTATTCATAACAGCCAAAAGGTACAAGCAACCAAAGTGTCCATCAACAGACGAATGGATGAACAAAATGTAATATAGGAAATGAAAGGAAAATATAAGGAAGTATGATAAAGAAATAAAAGGAAATATTATTCAGTCTTAAAAAGGAAGGAAATTCTGACATGATACAGCTTAAATGAACCTCAGGACATTATGCTGAGGTAAGACTGTCACAAAAAGACAACTACTATATAATTCTACTTCTATGAAATACATTAAAAAAGTCAAATTCATAGAGATAGAAAATAGAATGGTGATTACCAGGAGCTGAGGGCAGGGGAGGATGGGGAGTTGCTACTTAATAGGTATGCAGTTTCTATTTTACAAGATAAAAAAGTTCCGGAGATTGAATGTACAACAATGTGAATGTACTTAACACTATTGAACTGAACATTTAAAAATGGTTAAGATAGTACATCTTATGTATACATGTATTTTTTTATTCCCATCCCCTCCCCTTTGGCAACCATCATTCTAATCTTCTAAATCCAATCGCTAAAATACCCAATGTTTAAGTGTATTTTACAACAATTTAAAAAATATTTTAATGCAAAAAATATAACTTATTTCATGCAAAGAGCTAGTCCACCCCAATTCAGATAGCTCCTTCCTGTCTATGCCATTTTATTACATTTGTAGAAAAATTTCAAGTCAAGGAATTGATGCCCTCCTAACTAGGTTTTCTTCTTTCTCCCTGAGGAAAAAGATCACGTTTTCTCCTTTGTTATTTTCAAAGCACTCAGTATAGTATTTTTCACATAGAAAATTGAGTTATTGCAAAAATGATTGAGTCAAATGGGAATAAAATTTTATAATACCTAAAAACAACAGGAGACTGAACAGCAACAAAATTAGCCAGAAAAGAAAAAGTACTAGAGGAATGCTAATGTGAAAAACATATATATATATATATATATATATATATATATGGAACACTTTTTCTTCCATTATTTACCAATGATAAAGGAACAAAAACACTTGATAATTATTCATGTATATGGAAGTACCTAATTTGTGTTTCCAAATGAAAAGTTGGTTGAATACTTATAATATGGGTGGTCTTAAATTTTGTGTGCACAAGAATCACCAGGCAGGTTATTAAAGCACAGATTGCTGGACCTGACCCCCGCACCCCACTCCCAGATTCTGATTCTGTGGGTGTGGTTGAGACCTGAGAGTGTGAATTTCCATTAAGTTCTCAAGTGATACTCATCCCCCTGCTACAGGGACAACACCTTGAGAACACCAGTTTGGATCTTTGTTTTCTTGATTACACTAAGGACATCAAAACACGAAACTGGAAATGTCAGTCCAGAATGGGTTCCTGCTTCCTGACCTTTACACAAAGGCTCTTCCCTCCATGTACATTCTTTCTCTCAGCAAAGCTAGAAATTTAAGAAGAAATATAATATATGTAACAGTTAAGTTTCAAGTAATGCAGACATGGTTTTAGCAGTGTCTAATGCTATCCTTCACTTTTAAAAGGAACTCAAAATAGTGCTTCAGCTAGATTTCCTTACTGTGATGGGATGTACCCAAGAGAGAGGACTGCAGACTGGAACAGCACTTCTACCAAGGACATAAATCCAGATTCCTTGATACCCAGCAATTGGTTAGTTTTCTACATTGATGGCTTCTAAATAGGAGATCATGCATTTCATGGTACCTTTCTTAAAATGACCATTAAGCCTAATATAAGGCTGGATGTAATATCAATAAAACAGAATAACAAATACTTTATTTAAAAATTAGGAACAAAACTGACTTTGAAAGAAAAACTACTCTCTTCAGCAAGCAGGCAGAATTAAATTCAATGCACAGGTTGAATGGTACAGTCACAAAACTCAGTACATAAATTTCCATGAAATATGCAGAGTGCATGGAGACCATAATCTACTGAAATTGTATGGGTATACCTATACACACACAGCTATGATTTAAGAGAACAGTGCTATATACATCAATGAAATTCCAATTCACATTATCTTAGCTAGAGAGTCAATACTGAGTAGTTTATGATTACATTAGACCATTGAAATGTGTGGATCCCTTAGTCACCATTTTCTTATGATTTATTAAAATTAAGTGCATATGCAAGTTAGTATAAAATTGAAATAAATATGTCTTTTATTAAAACCCAAGTGAGAAACATTCCTGAAACTTGCCATATTAATCTTTTAATGAAATATTCCATTTCTAAGAAATCCTTTCTCAAAAAAATTAATTTGAAGTTTATGGTCCTTGGTATGAAGTTTCATAAATACTAAAAACAAAAACAATCATAATGGGTCTTGCTGTTGCAAGGATTCAAATGAATCAAATCATGTGCCACCAAATTTCCCATCTACCCACAGTATCTCACACCATAATCGAGTAAGTCCACAATAGAGCAGGTTTTACATTTATTCTCCAACATCAGCATTATGAGGAGATTCTACCGAATTTTCATTAGTAGAAGCAACATTATTTCTTTGTGCTTTTCTGCACAGGGATATAAAAGAGCGAAATCCAACACTTCTAACAGATCCACTTAGGAAACTGAATCACGATAACAAAAATTCACTCGAGACTTAAAAACAAGAGCCTGAAATATCAAAAGACTGTATAATTGAGGGAAGGATTTGGATAATAAAAATGACTAATGCTATATCACTAAAGCACAGGAAAATATGCCTAAAAACAGCTGCTAAAATACACAGTAATATAAACAAATAGTTTTCTAACTGCTTCTTTTCATAGTACACATTCAGGCAGATTTACAAAAGGTGATGCAAATAATGATTTTGTCCTTCAAGGACTATTATTTTTCAGTCTTGGAAAACAAAAGAGAAAGGAAATCCACAAGGCAGAGGACAAAAAACTAGACCAGTAAGCCAAATAGAGTGGCTAGAACAGAGCCCAGGTTTATGAAGAGTTGACAGATAACAGAGCTGACTATGCAGATCAGTGAAGAAAAGATGGAGTATTTAATGAATGGGTTGGGTTAATTGATTGTCTATGTGGGGGAAAGATGAATTTGGATCCCTACCTTATACCACACACAAAAACCAGTCCCAGGCAGATTAATGATTTTATCATGAAAAGCACAACTTCAAAAATATTTTAATTCTTAAAATTCCATAAACTATAGCAGATGTTTTTATGGCTTCCATATAGGGAAGAATTTTTAGCAAGGCACTAAAAATTCAAACCACAAAGCAAAAGATTAATATGTAAGAATGTATTAAAATGAAGAACTACTCTTTATCAAAAGATACCATAAAGGGAAAAAAAATAATTTAAAAACTATAAGGAAATGAAAAGGCAAGCCACAGAATGGGGAAAAAATTTGAATACTCATAACTAATAAAGGGTTAGTATCCATAATATATAAAAAATTCTACAAATTAATAGGAAAAAAAAGATAACTTACTATAAAAATGGACAAAAGACATGAACTGACATTTTTCAGAAGAGGAAACACAAATGGCCAATATTCATGTAAAATTCAGCCACACGAGTAATCAAGGATATGCAAATTAAAACCACAGTGAAATAACAATTCTATATCACTAGATGTACAAAATTTTAAGAGTCCGATGGTTCCAGGGGCTGCATGAATATGGAACAATAAGAACTATTATATACATGCTGGGAATATAAATTGATGCTACTATCTTAGAATATAATTTGGCATTACCAAGTTGAAAATGAACATGTCCTACAACTGAGAAATTATCATGTTTTATACATACCTTAAAGAAATTCTTACATATGTGCAAGAGTGATCCTTGTAGCAATGTTGGAAAAAACAAAAGTGGAAGTAACCCAACTGCCCATTAGTAAGGGCCTACATAAATAAACTGGGCTACATTCATTCAATGAAATATTTTGTTAACAGTGAAAAGGAATGAATTAAAAGCTACATGCAACAAACAGCATGAATGAATCTTGGAAGTATAAATTTCATTTTAAAAAAAGTTACAAGAGAGTACCTAAAATAGGATACCACTTCAAAAAGTTTCAAAATAAGCAAAACTAAAGAATATTTTTAGGGCTACATACATATCAATCCTACATGTCACACAGTGCTAAAATTATTGTTTTTTACAAGGTAACCTGAGAAAAATAATTTTCAGGAAACTAGTTACTTCTGCCTGGTAAGGAAAAAAATGACTCTCAAAGGAATTTTCTTTAATAAGCTCTTCTTTATTTAGATAGCAAAAGGTTAAAATCAAACATGGTTTTTATAAACCTCATTTGCACATACTTGAAACCAGAGGTGGTAGAGGACATTCCCGGGGTCACAAAGGGTGAAGCTTTAATGGCTGATCAGACACCGGTATGAGGGGTCTGGCCTCTCTTTATATTATTCCAATAAATACACCCTAGGAACTCACCCCTTGCAGGCCAAGGATGAAAGAGAAGCAAAAGGTCTAGAGTACAGTTACACTTTCGATAAACAGTATGCAGATAAGTGAGGGGGCCAAGATCCCTCACTCCCAACCTAGAGTCTCATAATTCTATTGAAATTAAGCTGTCGGTCATAATGCTGGTTAATCAGAATACCAGATCCAGTGAGGCTCAATTGCTGAGGGGAGAGGGAAGAAGAAATGCCAGATGTATACATAGAGCTATTCTAATGATTACAGGTAGGAAAAGAGAATAGGGATTAGGGCAGTCAACCATGATTAATTTCACGTTTTCAGTCCACGATCATCCACCCCATCTTGGCCTTTGGCAACATAGTGATTTTATACCTTATTGCTATGCTTTGTTTCAGTTGGATCACCCATAAAACTAAATACCATGTCTAATAATTCACTTCCATTTTTATTATTTTTTTCTATTTTAAGTACTTGTTTTCTTTGGAGGATATCTGAATCCCAATTCAATGTCAACTATTTAATAACAAATGGATGTTACTGGGATAGCTGCTGGGGATGCAGAAACAAATCAGACATGGTCCCTGCCTTCAAGTCACTTAAAGGTTTTGCAGAGAATGCAGACAAGTTCTAGTAACCAAAGTATTCAATGCGGTATCCTAGAAATACATGTGGGGCAGGGGAGGAATATCCAGCAGATAAGGTCAAATCTATATATAAAATCTGAGCTGGGAAAGAAGGAAAAAGAAATCAAAAGAATGAAAATTGACCGTCAAAAATGCAAGCCACTAAGGTAGAATCTCCCTCTGACATAGGGATTACTAAAAATTTCCTGTACCTCTGCTGGGAGTTATTTCTGTCAAAATGTTAACAACATTATTTACTCTTCCAAATCCTAAACCCAATAAAATTAATTTCATGAATTAAACTTGAGTGATCTTATTCTTTGTTGAATGACTAAACCTAGTGGAATTAACAAACAGTATCTTTCATGTGTCAGGCACTGGGCTAAAGGGACAAAAACAAACAAGATATGGTCTCTACCCTTAAGAAAAAGTATAATCTGATGGGAGTAGAAGACAGAAAACTGTACAAGAACAACAATTAAAATAAAATTTTTAAAAAAAGAAAAAGAAGTACAATCTTTTTAAGAAAAAGTATGTTGTACAGTTGGGTAAGAACATGCTTATGGGAAGCACATTGCCTGTCACAGACAAAGGAAAAAGCATACCATATGATTCATACTTATTTAAAAGGATGCCCTCTAAATTATAGGTGAGTTTCAGTGGAAAGGGGCAATGTGTGAATTGCGTGCACATATGAGCACTCACGCACAAAATTTAAAATCTCCATATGACATGCCAAAGCATTTACCAATTATTATTTATACTTGAATCTATTTTCAAATGATTAGATTCCAATATATTTCACTTAATATGTACTTTTATAATAGTAGGTCCCCAAACATTTTATTTCTAGCTTTATTTTTAATGTTCCAGAAGCAGCAGGGGGCAATCTAACGTAGGAAACCTGCTGTGAAACTGGTGAGAGCTAAAGCAAGGCCACATTCTGGAGATGTCTGAAAAAAAAAAAACCTCCACTTTGCTGAATACAAAATATGGCGTATAAAGAAAGAGGAAATATACATTGGAGAGAACAAATCCAGGGCAGTAAAATAACAGAAGGTGAAGGGTCCACTCTGGGATAAAATAAGATGAAACAAAATGAAATAAATATAAAATAAAATTTAAAAACCTCATACAGACTAAGAAATCTATGAAGACATATATAGACATCCTAGGATTTTTTGTTCTAACTTTGCCTGAAGGCACTTCTGAGCCCAAATAACTGCAGATCTGGGAATAACAGGTGTTTATTGATTTCTTTGTGATTTTTCTCTTTTTATTTCTTTCCTTTTTTTTTTCTGTGATACTGGAACAGAAAGACATATGTATTCCATATGTAACACTTTAGAAAATGAAAGGCAACAGAAACACTGAACAGATGTGGGGAGTAGGGACCCACTTTCCTCAGTGCAGCTTAATGTCAACATGCCAACTGCTTTCTCTATATTATTCTTTAAAGGAAAAGGCACCAAAAGCTCCCCATAAAAATATTAACAACAAGAAGCTTATATGTTAGCAAGGATCTCTATACTAATCAGAAAGTAACAAACTTAGGTTTCTTTCTCAGTTTAATTCTTCTTTTTAAAGGGTTTACAAGAAATACCATACAATCATTACAGGGCAATCAATAGTTTGGTTTTACTTGCTCTTGAAGCTTCAAGGAGAAATAAGAACTAACTGGTCTCCATTGTTTTTAAACCTTTAATTGCTAAGTTGAGCTACAAAATCACACATCACGGTTGATTTGGTCTGATATGTACAAAAAAGTTTAAAAATATATCTCTTTATATGATGAATTATCAACCACAATCTAGCTCTCTTTTTATTTGCATGCAGGCTGCAGGCTTCCATTCATCAAATCAGGATAGGTCCCTCGTATTTTTCAAATATCTAATAATATTTAGAGGACAAAAGAGGGAAATGTACCAAAATAAAATACATATACTTTTATTTTCCCACATTTCAGGAAAAATTTCATAATCTCTGTAGGTACTGGGTTTAGTTTTAAGAGCAAGGGAAATTACAATTCATGAAAGCATATAATTTACTGAAACAGTAAAAAATGAAGGAGAAATTGGAAGTTCAACTGTTGATATGTTGCAAAAGAGAGATTTGGAATAAAGACTGGAAGGGGGAAAATGGGCAAGGGATGGTATTTTCTGAATGCAGTTTAGGGGGCAAATGGAAAAGAGTGTGAGATACCTCATCATAACAAAGGAACATGTGGGGGTGGACACAGATAAGCAGCACGGAGAACAAGGGAGGGAAGAGTAGAAGAGGTCCTGTGAAGACAGCAGGAAGCCCTGTGGTTCCAAAGATGAAACAAACCTCTCTGGGGGGAAAATGTTTAAATATCCCTACATATTTCAAATGATGAACTTGGGCAGCAAATAAACTGCAGGGAAGACTAATGGCAGCCTGTGCTAAACAGCAGTGAAAAGTAGAGTGTCTTGTAAGGAAGAATTCATTGTTCAAGAATTACAGTTTCATAAGGACCCAGATTTTTTTTTCCAAAGGCTGCAACAGCTGCAGTCTGCAGATGTAGTTGGGGGTGGGGGGGAACCATGAGCAGGAGGTACATTCCCCTATGGCACGACCATATTTTCTATAGCAATAATCCTATGTCCATAAAAGGAACAAGAGAAAGAAAGAGTGGAGGCCAGGAGATGGATACAATCTCATTCAAGGGGAAGCCAGGATCATACAAGAGTTACACAAAGAAATATGCAGGGGCTCTTGTTTGTCATTATCATTACTTTAAATGTTGATAGAGGCTCTTTTTATGCCCACTAGCTTGCATTTGGGGATTGGTGGAAAATGTAGTACACAAGGGGAATAAAAGAAAAGACTACTGTGTCCGCTGATTTAAATGTGTGTGTGTGGGGGGGTACACACACACACTCCTAATCTGGTTACAGCTTCTTAAAAAATATAAAAAGCCTCTTTTAAATTGTTCACTACCACTCCAATTTCCTGTGCAGACCTGAACGTTTGTATGTTTTCCTGTGTCTCCTGTTACCCAAGTTACCTAATGCATGCCCAGTATGAAACCTTTTTAAATGAGTCATTCTTTATTGAATTATGATTTCCAGCAGACACTAATCACAAAATTCAAATTGCTCTGGCAGACAAGAACTTTTAGAGTGCTGGGATGTAACGGAGTTTTTAAGAGAATCTCTAGGAGTCACCCACCAAATGTGTATAGTAACTGGGTACTGTTTGATGAAATACTTCAAATAGTTAATTAGATTTTCCAAGAAAAAAAAATCAATCGTTGAGAGTCAACACTCTAGGTGATACAGATGATGAAGAACTGTTATTGGCACACCCAGGGTGTAGTCAAAAGAGAAGCTTAACGAAACAAAGTTTTCGGATTTCTTACCCACTGTCTCTGCAGTCTACACAATGCAATTAGCAACATATCAAAAAAGAGGAAAGTAACTTTTGCCCCATGACTTCTTTTTCCTCAAGAATATCTTTAGCCTGTGTAAAAGGCATTTCACAAGGAAAGAAGAATAGAGACACAGATTCTACCAGGGGTTGCACTTCCCGTGAACACCTGCAAACTGAATTTGCTCTGTTTTGTTAACCATTTATTTTGTCTTTACTGGGTTTTCAAAGGGAAATGTGATAATCCCACTGCTCTTCAGATGCTCAACAGGGTGTTTCATCTAATAAAGCCATTGCAAGGGAATGGATTAAAGCAACATGGAGCATTCATAATTTGGGATCAGTGAAAGATTTTTAACATCCGGGCACTGTGAGCTCAATCCTAAAATGTTATTGGTAGGATACAGATAGAGTGTTTAACACCTGTTTTTCTTCCTTAAGAATCTTTATGTTCCTATCACTCATGTGAGGCCAGGATAAGATGAGCTTTTGGGGCACCATTCACTGAGTCTTCAGGAACTGTGTTCCACCAATTTAAAAAAAAATGAAGTCATACAGTTACCCTATAGCAGAAATATCAAAGAATAGAAATAAAATTAGGAAATGGACTTTTTAGTATAAAATTATGAGTTTTTCCCCAAAATGTGAAAGCTGCTTTCTAATAAAGGTGATAAAATTAAAAAATTACTCTAGTACTTCCCGAATACATTTTGCACTGGGACATGTCTTCTTTGCTATAAAATTTATGTTACACCTCCCATATTCGATCCTATTATTTTTAATGTGTTAAGATATTTGTATTGCTGAGAAGTAAATAAAGTGACATGTCACTCTTTGCACCATTCATTTCAGAAATGATCAGCTAATAACAAACTAACCTATCTAGTATAGGCTATTGACCAGTAATGTGCAATAGGAATATAATGTGAGTCAAGTATTAATTTCAAGTTTTTAGTAGCCACATTAAGAAGATAAAAATTAACAGTGACATTAAAGTTAATATATTTAACCCAATGTATCTAATACACCTTTAAACACTGTCAACCAAAAAGTATTCAATAGATATCTCACATCCCTTTTTTAAAAAATAGGTCTTTGAGATCTAATATGTATTTTTATACTGATGGCATATCTCAACTAGGACTAGTCACATTTCAAATGCTCAGTAGTCAACATGTGGCTAGTGGCTACCACACAGAAAGCTAGACAACTCCAGACAGATGAAAGTAAGGCAGGCACAGGCTGTTGTACTAACTGGGCAGGGATGGCGGAAAGTGTTTAATGCCCTTCTTTTGCCCTCTTCTTTCTGTTCTCATCCCCAACTATGGGAGTTTCTTAAAGTTTCATCCTTTACCCACTGTCCCATTCTCTTTAAACCCTTTCTCTTAGTGACTTGAATCACTCATTCATTCTACAACTCTTTACTTAATATCTATGATATACCAAGTACAGTTTTAGGTGCTATGGTAATAAACATAAATAAGATAATTCTTGTCTTCATAATAGTATTGTGGGTTGTACATACAAGCCAATGCATATTCAAAACTTAGTGTGGTAAGTGCTCTGGTAGAGGACACTAACAGGCATGCATGCACGAACAGGAGTGCACGTATGATGGAAGGGGGAAGGTGCAAGGGAAGGAAAGAGGCTTATAGCTCAAAGGTTATCTGCTCAGGAAGACCTTTGCTAACCAACCAGTATAAAGCAGAAATCCTCACCTATTCCGCAGTTACCTTCTACTGCATCATCTTCTTTCATTTTGTTTGGAGTGTGTGTCACCATTGAAAATTGATATTCATTTATTTGTGTTTTGTTTGTTTATCATTTGTCTTCCTTCCATGGCAGTAAGGACATTCTAGATCTTATTCACCATGAGCCTTTGACAGAATAAGTAATAAGTCGATAGTATTCTATGTATTGAACCATTCCGTAATCTCTTTCTAATCATATTGCCAGCAACCAGGCATCTCATTTAAGACTTACTATATAACTTCCTATCTAGTAAACTCCATCCTTTCTCTCCTCTAACTTGTCTTGAATAACACCAGGTTAAACCTTCTGCAACACTGATTTCATTACATCAAACCCCAGGTTCAAAATGCAACACATTCTTTTTAGGAAAAAGTCCAGATACTGAGGCAAAATTTTCTGTGATCTGGTAAATCAAGGATTTTCTCTAATCTGTCTCCATCAAAATTACCCTCAATTACTCTACTAAAAGAGGATCTCACTCTGGAAATACAAAGACATGAATGGATGTCTTAACATTTTTTATCCTACTATCAAATCATCAGCAAAAAATTAAAATGTATGCTTCTACTCCCCAGGCCTCATTCCAGGAAGATAGCTCACCCAAGTGTCTAATGTCCAGCCTTTTGTTCCCCTCAGGTTAGATCTGTTTCCCAGACAAAAAGATAGCAGGGTCCAAGGCTGGCAGCATCTTGTAGATAACAGACCTCAGATGGCAGTGGTCATGTGGAAATCTATGACCCAGTGCCACAGTCTTGGGATCCACAGACAAGCATGGTATGGACAACACTAGGACAGCTGATCTATGAATGGCCCCAAGGAATGGTCTCAATGGTGCATAGGATGGGCCTGACTAGAGATCTCTCCCCTCTTTGTCCTGGATGGCAGAAGTCCTAGGCTCAACTCCAGGGAAATTATAGGAAAACCAATACTGAACCTCTCAACAACCATGGACAGCAGAGAGCCTGATTTGATTTGTTATGGACATGGAACAAGTCATCCTATTGTCCTGCCCTCTAAACAAGTCACAAACATCTCCTAATTCCAAGGGGTTTTCCCTAATTCCTTTCCCTCTTTGCCTCCGAAATGCTTGAGCATTTCAGGACATTCAGACTTACTGCCCTGTTGGAACCAGAGCACATGTATAGAAAAAAAAGGATGCCTTTTTATTTTTTATTTATTTTCTGCTGATAAGTCAATATTAGGAGAAAAAAGTTAAGACTAATAGCCAGTTCTGACATTTCCCAGACTTATTAGGGGACCCCACATCAAGTACAAGAATAAGCAGTAGCTTTAAAAAAACAGCTGAAAATATAGAGGGGAGGCTACTAATGCTTGTATGATCCCACCCTTTTGACTGGGTTTATGCTCTAAGTACAGCACTAAATACTGATTATAACTAGACTCAATCACATCAGTATGTTTAGCTAAGACAAGGGACTGCAAGAACATCCTTTGTTTCAGCATCTGTAAAATCAACAGAATAGGTCATTTTTAACCAGTTGTATAATTGTCCTCTACTCACTCCAGGCTCCAGACCCCAATAACTCTAAGCATTTGTTACCTATTCTGTTAATTACTATCCTTAATTAAATAACACCTTTAAGAAATGCTTAATCACTAAGTGCATATCTTGCCTCCTTAATTGGAATGTTAAAATCCATGAGCATAATTCTGCAAAACTCTATTAAATACCCACCCTGCTCAAGACAATAAGGACAGGTATTTTTTTCCTGGATGGTTGGCACATTACTCAACAGTCAATAGCAGTCACTTTCAATATGAAAGATTTCTCAGCTCTGCTCCATTGAAGTAGTTTTTAGCTTGTTTTTTTGTTGTTGTTGTTGTTGTTTTCATATGGGCAGGATACCTTGTATAATACACAGACAGTCTTGGAGGGGATCTAGAAAACAAATGAACATATCTGCCGCTCTGGGATTTCTCTAGAGAGTTATCAAATCCATGAAATGTTGTGGAAATCTCACATGATACTGCCAGTTATTCTCCTTATTTTTCTATTAAGAACAAAACCAATTGTTTGCAATCTCTAATGTAAAAAATATATAGTACTATTACTTCTACCTTCAATGCTCTTTTGAAAAAGGCTAGGCAGGCACTCTCCTGGTTTGGGAGGCTGGTCCTGAACAAGCAAGTTGAACACAGGTAATTTGTTTGGAAGGTGATTTCAGGAAGCATAATTGAGAGAATGAGAAAAAATGAGACACAAGGAGAGAGAAAAACCAAAAAAGGTATTTTAAAGAGGGGCTATTGCCATAGGCAACTGGGACTCAGTCCCCACGGGGGCTGCCCAAGCTACCATGTAGATCAGAAGTATAACTCCAAAGGATGGAAAAGCAGGAAAATGTATTATCTGACTCCTATCTCTCAGAAGCAAGGGGTTGCTCTTGGGAAAGTTAAATCCCCAGCTTCTGGACAGCCTCGCACAGAGCTACAGAAAACTCCCAGGGAGAGAAGCAGAAACACAAGACTAGAAATGGAACCTGTCACAATGCACAAAAAACAGTCAAAATAGACCCAGCCCTAGCTGGTATGACTCAATGGATTGAATGCTGGCCTATGAACCAAAGGGTCGCTGGATCGATTCCCAGTCAGGGCACATGCTTGGGTTGCAGGCCAGGTCCCCAGTAGGGGGGATGGGAGAGGCAACCACACACTGATGTTCCTCTCTCTCTCTCCTTCCCTTCCACTCTCTCTAAAAATAAATAAGTAAAATCTTTAAAAAAACAACACCCAAATGGACTCAGCTGTAAATCAAGGGGACACAGGGCAAGGTGTCAAATGATTCATCTACATTAATCATCATTGTCAGGCCAACAGATACAGAATCCTAGTTTCTACTCATAGTCCTATCTATACCTCCTGTTTGATTTCAGACTCACATCACTTTACATCCCTCTTCCTCCAAATGGTACATGATGATGGCTTCTACCATAAGGAGGTTTAGAAATGTCACTGAGATTTCATATTTGATGGGTTCTGGTCAGAGGTCACAAACTCAAAGCTCTTCTATAGCTTTGGCTTTATGGCCATCATAAACAGGGATAAACACTTAATGAGAGTAATCCTGATGGCCCCAAGGTAAGGCCCCAGCTGCCAAGGCAGTGAATGCTGGAAGGAAAAGAGTCTTGCCAAAAGCAAGCAGAATGCTGGAGCTTCCACTTAATGCCTGCTGGCTCCAGTCATTCAATGGACACATTGTCTACTCTATGGCATCTCAGAAACCACGCTAGATAACATACAATTTTTTTATCCTCACCCAAGGACATGCTTATTAGTTTTCGAGAGAGGGGGGTGGAGGGAAAGATACTGGGTGAGAGAGAGAGAGAGAAACATCAATGTGAGAGAGAAGCATCGATCAGTTGCCTCTCGCATGAGCTCTGACTGAGGCATGTACTCAAACCCACAACCTTTCAGTTCATAAGACAACACACCAACCAACTGAGCCACACTGGCCAGGGCCCATGCTAGATAATATTAACACAGCTGTTTCTGATCTCAGCCCTGGGGAACCATGACCCATGGAGGGTAAGAGACATACAAACAAAAAAATATGATAAATGCTAATGAAGATACAGTCCTTCACTGACCCTGAAGTCTATTCCTGAAAATCCAACAGTAGAATTGACATTTAAAAAACCTTACAGACTGCTGGTCAAGATGGAAGCATACATAGACACACTTTGTCTCCTTACACAACCACAGAAAGAATTACAACCAGATCTCAAAACTAATAACATCCAGAACCATCAGAAAACCAAGCTGTAGGTAAGTCCAATAACCAAGGATTTAACGAAGCCACATTCATCCAGACAGGTAGGAGGGGTGGAGTTGCAGAAATGGGCAGAGAGGCAGTGTGGCATGGCCAGGCCATAGCGGTGGAGCAGATGGTCCCACATTCATGCATTGTGGATGAAAACTGGGAGGGATATTTTGTGAGCAAGCAATCCCAGCCCTAGGCCAGACCACAAAACTCAGGGTTCCAGCACCACAAAGATAGATCCCCCTTACCTCTGGCTGTAAAAACCAGTGGGGGTTGGGGTAGTAGAAGAAACTGCTGGCTTTTTGCTGCTTAAAGGCCTGCACAGTCTTAAAAGGTACGCAAACTCACTAACCACCAGAGCAGTAGCTGGAAGGGCACCAGTCACACACAGGAAGAAAGTTAAGTGACTGGAAATGGGGCAAACTTCCAGAAGCCAGGTGGCAGCATTGTCCACTCTCTGAGGCCTCCCCAACAGCCATGAAGTGGTGAAGAGAGTTGCTCCACCCTGGCAATTACCAAAGGCTTCGCCCCATACAATTTCCTTTTCTACATAGGCCATGTTACCAACACAGGGAATTAAAGCAGCTCTACCTAATACGCAGAAACACACAAAGGGAGGCTGTGAAATTGAGGAGACAAAGAAATGTGGACCAAATGAAAGAATAGAACAAAACTCCAGAAAAAGAACTAAGAGAAACAGAGACAGCCAACCTATCAAATGCAAAGTTCAAAACACAGTTGATCAGGATGCTCAGAGAACTCTTTGAGTATGTCAAAAAACTAAAATAAAATAAAGGAAGAAGTAAAGGTTGCACTAAGTGAAACAAAGAAAAATCCACAGGGAACCAACAGAGAAGAGAAGGAAGTTGGAATTCAAAGGAATGATTTGGAACATAAGGAAGAGAAACATCCAAACAGAACAAAAACAAGAAACAAGAATTAAAAATAAATAAAATAAAATAAAAATAAAATAAAATAAAAAATAAAGGACAGGCTTAGGAACCTCTGGGGACATGCCCAAACATGCCAACATCCAAATCATAGGGATACCAGAAGGAGAAGAGGAAGAGCAATAAAATGAAAACTTGTTTGAAAAAATAATGAAAGAAAACTTCCCTAATTTGGTGAAGGAAATAGACATAAAAGTCTAGGAAGCACAGAGTCCCAAACAAGATGGACCCAAAGAGGAACACACCAAGACATATCATAATTAAAATGCCAAAGGTTAAAGATAAAGAGAGACTTTTAAAAACTTCAAGAGAAAAGCAGTATGTGGAGGTGTCAAGATGACGGCGCAGTAGGAAGGAGCAAATTTTGCTTCTCCCTACACACAGGAGAATATTCTGGCCAATTTACATCGGAACGGAACAAACAGCCATCAGAAACACAGCATATTTGAAATCAGGAGATCAAAAAGTGCAGTGGACACTGAAAAACCAGACGGTAAGGAGAGTACTTCAGAACAATAAGAGCCCAAGGGGCAGCGCAGACACCAGGGCCAGGTCTGAGGCCTGGGCTGGCTCTCGCCAGGCTCGCCACAAGATTAGGGAGGGAGCTAGGTCAACTGCTCCCTCCCCAGCCAAACAAAGTTTTAGTGGCACTGGGATAAACCCAGTTGCTTGAAATCTCACAGAGAGGAGTTGGGGTCTCAGTGGCAGACAAGCTGGGGGTGTGAACACCCACGCATATCCCAGGGAAGGACCATATACCAGAGCTCGCCTGATTGTTGGTGGCTAGTGCCACTGGGACAGCCACACGCCTGGGCTCGCGGGAGAGCCCGGCACCCAGCGCCATTGGAGCAGGAGCGCGCCCGAGGGACGGCTGTTCGGCTGCCTGCCTGAGCTTGTGGAGCCTCCGGCGCCCGGTGCCAGAGGGGCAGCCACCCACCTGAGCCCGCCATCCATCGGGGACAATTGCGCGAGGATTGGCACCCGTATGTGACCGCAGGTGGCTGCGAGATCATAGGCACCTGCATGCAACTGGGATAAGCACAAGCATCCTCAGAACTTACACCTGAGGCCCTGGGCAGAGAGGCCCAGGGCTAGCTCTGAGGACAGTAGCGCAAAGATAGCTGAGTGCTGAACAGGGACAAAAGCGATACTGTCACCCCTAGACCATTGCAGCCAGCAAGACCAGAAACACCAGCTCAGCAAGATTGAAAACAGCAGGAGTTCTTAGGTTTTTTTAATTTTATTTTTTTCTTTTTTCTTGTTGCTTTTCTCTTTTTTTTTCTTTTAATCTCTTTTTAAATTTTAATTTTTTCTACTATTTTTTATTATTTTTATCTTTTTTTAACCCCTCAATGCTCTTTGCTTTGCATATCTTCTTTCTTGCCTTATTCCTTCTTCCTTTCTTTCCAATTTTATCTCTTCTTTCTTCCTCTTTTTTCTTTTTCTTTCTTCTCTTCTTTCTTCTCTTTCCATTTTTTCCTGTTTTCTCTTTTTAAATACCCACGAGTAAAACAAAAACAAAACAAAACAACAACAACAAAAAACCAACCCCAGAACTCTGAAAAAAAACAGAGATGATCCCAAGGAGGGGGCATTTCAACAGATAAGATAGTGGAAACTGTGAACACTAGGATAGCTGAAGCAGACAGCACCACTGAATCTCACAGGTATTCTACCACAGAAGTTCACACCATAAACCCAGGGAGCCAGAACAGATCAATTTAAAAGTTAGGGCTAATAAGAAGAACCTCAAAAACAATGGGAAGACAAAGAAATAATCCCCAAATAAAAGGAAAGGAGGAAGCCCCAGAAAGAATGCTAAATGAAATGGAGGCAGCTCAACTGTCAGATTTTGAGTTCAAAACAATGGTTGTCAGGAAGCTCCAAGAGCTCCCAATGAGATACCAGAAACCACAGGGAAGCTATGATGAACTCACTGCAAACTATATCAACATGAAAAAGGAAACAGAAACTATCAAAAAGGGCCAAGAGGAAATGAAGAGTACAATTTCTGAACTGAACAACACAGTGGAAGGAATGATAAGCAGAATTGATGAAGCAGAAGATCGGATTAGTGAGTTGGAGGACCAAGTAGAAAAAAACACCCAGAAAGAGCAAGAAAAGGAAAAGAGGCTCAAAAAGAATGAAGAGGGATTAAGAGAAATGCAAGACAATATGAAACGTAATAATATCCGTATAATAGGAATACCAGAAGGAGAAGAAGAAGATCAAGGGATAGAAAACCTATTTGAAAAAGTAATGATGGAAAACTTCCCTAATTTGATGAGAGAAAAAGTCACACAAATCCAGGAAACACAGAGAGTCCCAATCAAGAGGAACCCAAAGAAGCCCACTTCAAGACACATCATAATTATAATGGCAAAATTCTAAGACAAAGAGAGAATCTTAAAGGCAGCAAGGGAGAAAAAGGAAGTAACATACAAGGGGGCTCCAATAAGGCTGGCAGCTGACTTCTCAATGGAAACACTCCAAGCTAGAAGAGAATGGCAAGAAATATTCCAAGTAATGAGAACCAAAGGCCTGCAACCAAGACTACTTTACCCAGCAAGGCTTTCAATCAATAGAGAAGGCCAAATAAGGAGTTTCCCAGACAAAAGAAGTCTCAAAAAATACACCTCTACCAAATCAGTTCTGCAAGAGATGCTGAAGGGACTGCTTTAAGGAAAGGAAGGAAAAGGGAGAGAGAGAGAGAGAGAGAGGAACATAGGTACGAAAATGGCAACAAATCAGTACTTATCAATAATAACCTTAAATGTAAATGGATTAAATGCTCCAATCAAAAGGCATAGAATAGCTGAATGGATAAGAAAGCATGACCCACACATATGCTGCCTACAAGAGACCCACCTCAGGAAAAAAGACCTACACAGACTCAAAGTGAAGGGCTGGAAACAAAGTTTCCAAGCAAATGGACAGGAAAAAAAAAGCCGGGATAGCAATACTCATATCAGACAAAATAGACTTCAAAAGACGAGCCATAAAGAGAGACCCAGAAGGTCACCTCATAATACTCAAGGGAAGTATCCAGCAAGAAGACATAAGCATTGTAAATATATATTCACCCAACATAGGAGCACCTAAATACATTAAAAAAATCTTAGAGGACTTCAAGAAAGATATTGACAGCAATACAATTACAGTAGGGGATTTTAACACCCCATTGTCAAAAATGGACAGATCTTCCAAACAAAAAATCAACAAAGATATTGTGGCATTGAACAACATTCTGGGTGAAATGGGATTAACTGATATATATAGAGCCCTTCATCCCAAAGAAACTAAATACACATTCTTTTCTAATGCACATGGAACATTTTCAAAGATAGACCACATGATAGGACACAAAACAAGCCTCAACAAATTCAAGAAAATTGAAATCATACCAAGCATTTTCTCTGACCACAAGGGACTGAAACTAGAAACCAACCCT